>WYEA01017962.1:24950-49697 GCA_033558465.1 Alcedo atthis
TGCATTCAGCCTAGCTGGTACTGAGTAACTGAGAAGAACTTGGAGTAGGAACAGGTTCTGTCTCAGGCTTGCTTGGATATTTCAAACAGAAAGACGAAGTATAAAGACAGAAGAGTCATATGAGGTGTTAATAGCAATGTCTGTATTGGATTTATAGATATTTCCAGAGTGCTGAACAAGCAATTACAGATGGGAGAATGTGGAGCAGCCATGACTCATGTTTTGTGAAATATTGATAAGCTTGTAGCCAAATCCTTCAAGCACAGAGAAAGCCCACACACTATACTTGAACTACAGACTCTGGAGCCTGACATGCATTTCTCTATCTGTAAAACACTGGGTTTAAAACACAGGTTCCAGTAAGAGCTACCTTGTGGGAGTCACTGCTTTAGGACAGACAGACTTTGGCCTCTTCATCTCTAGATTTTGTAAGCTTACCACTCCAGCTTCTTTGCCTTAAGCCATTGAAAATGCTACTGCAGTTACCACTCATCTTTCCAAGTACTTTAAAAGGTTTAGTTTATTTAGAATTTTATTTCTTGTTTGTGTGTATGCCTGATACATCCCACCTGCTATGTGAGCACAAGAGGCATATAGCAAATTCATGCCAGCAATCAGAAAAGCTCACAGATTTCTTCTGTTCTTGTGCATGTGTGTCTGCTCCTGTGTGTGTGTGCATGTGCAGGGGCACATTTCTCTGTGGAAACTTTAATTAGATTCTCAATCCCCTATAAACCAGTATAGTCAATAGATTTGTTTACTAGACTCAATCACTGAATATTTAGTATTAGACGAGTCCATTGCAAGCTGTGCACCTGTAAAACCATGCAATGAACAGGCACATGCAATCTTGCCTCGACCTGCACTGCAATGGGAAGCTCTGTAATGCAAAGTAATGTTAAACTAAGCAGTGTAATGTGGGCTTTAACCTTTAATTGGCAACCTGAAATGTTTTCAGTTCGGCTTGGCTGGACATTCAGGGATTCAGCCTATGAATTAAACCAGTACAACTTCTCAAGTCCTCCTACAATGTTGCTTGAGTGTTATTTCACTATGCTATTCCTCACATGCTAACCCCAAGTATACAGTCCAATTGCTGCACATATAGACATGTCTGGGAATTTAATAAGTCATTAAAGTTGTCTGCTTTTATGATGTAAAATCATGTCACTGAGGCAAATACAATGTTTTCATCTCAAGCAGTTCAACAATAATGATGTTAACTGTACTGTATTGGTTGTACTACTGGACTTTTTAATAATTCCAGAGAATACCCAATATGCACCAAGGCTGGAAAAATTGCATCATAAGGTATGGTGCTTGTTCCCTTTCTACAGTACATAATCACATAGCCAATAAATGGCCAAGGCTTCTCTGTGCTTCCAGTGTTTAACAAAGCTATGCTATGCCTTTCCATTATTGTTTCTTCTCTAGGCTGAAGAGTCCTAATACATTTTGTATAGCGCATAGGGAGAGCTATTCAATGCCTTTGATTATTTTGCTGACTTTTCAGAACCTTCTCTGATTCTGCTGTCTCTGACACAGAGACCAGCCTGCACTCACTCTTTAAAATGCAGGTGTACAATGGATTTTCTAATGGCATTAATATATTTCTTGTGATTGCTATCCTGTCCTCAAAACTTCCAGCACCGTGATTGCTTTTGGCTACTGCTGTACACTTAACTGACATTTCTGTACTACTATCTATTATTATCTAAAGATCTCATTCCTGATGGTAATGAACAGTTCAGAACCCATCATTATATATGTAAAATTAGAATTTTATCCTAATATGGATTGCTTCAAATGCTGTTACTTTAAGCCCAGTTGCTTGCCGTAGGTTTTTACAGAGTTTCACAGTCATGTTTTTTGCAACTTAAAATAATTTAGCATTAGCAAACATCTCACAATTCTCTTTTTCTGGATCATTTATGCACTCATGAACAGCATGAGTCTGAACACAGATGTATGAAGCTCCAAGGACTATCACTTCTCAACAAAGTATTATTTACTTTTAACCTTCCTTTCCTGTCTTAGTTACATGTCTGCATGAGGACATCTGCTTTTATCACATGAGAGGTTAGGATTTTTGTCACTGAGAACCTTGTAGAATGCCTTTCAGAACAGTATGTGGACGATAGCCATCAGATATCAACTACCTTCACATAAAGATGAACTCACAAGAGAATGGTTCAGTAGTGAAAACTTCCCCAAGTTCTTCATGTTCAGTGCAGTCAGGCAGACTAAAGGGTTTTTTTCTGCTACAGTTTTGCTGGCTTTGAAGCCTCCTGCTCCTAGATTTTTCCCTGGCCTTACAGATTCATCATTCTTCTTTCATCATTCATTCCTGCCTTCCTTCACCTCCCTCAGTGTGTCAGTCTCTATCCCCATCTTCATCAAGCAGTCAATAATGCAGCCTTAATGCTTTATTTTTCCTACATGGGACTGGAGTTAAATTCATAGGGTTTCTGTTAATTTTTGACAAGGTTTGCTTGATTGTTAATCTGATTTGACTCAAAGCACCAATTAGGCTCTAGTACCATCTTTTAATCTATAGAGCCCATTTGGTCTTTCCAGTATAATTTTTTTTTTAAATGGTATTACATTGTCCATCTGCTTCTCTTTCCACCAAACTCCCAACATGTTTTTTGTGTCTTTATATTAATTTAAATCTAAGTATTTCTATCTTCCTAGACTTCTACTAAAAAGGTAGATGTATGCATAAAATTACTTTCAGCTTTTTTTCTCTCTGTGCCATCATGCCTTTGCTTGTAACTTGATTATTTCTAGGTTTTGTCCTATACTTCACCTGAGAATGAAGAGTTTTTGTAATATCAGGCAGGATGATATTACATGATATTCCAAACGCTCATACTTCTCAGCACCCTCACATGGCCAGTCTCCCAGTCAGTGTTGGCAGCTGGGACTCCCCCAGACAGGCTTCCTACCAGACGTCTCTCTAGTCTTCATGGCTTTGAGCTCTCTTATGTATAGAATTTTCCCAACAACATTACTTTGTCACATCTGCCTGATCCAGCATGCAATACATTTATATTCCCAACATTTGGGAATATAAAATCTGAAAAGAATTAATAAAAAAGAGAAAGCAGAGAAGTACCCTGTTTGGCCAAAAACTTTCTTCAGGGGGTAGAATGGTGATATTAAAAATGGTATTGAACTGCTCTGAAATTTTCTTTGGTTATACAATTACATCCTCATTGAGGGAGAGACCTCAACTGTGACAGCAAAAATCCTACATTTGAGAGTTTTCAGAAACTAGCAGGAGTCTCTCTTTCATCTCAATGGGAGTGTCTCTTTGATTTTACTGTCTGCATTGCTGTGTAGTTTCTCCCTTCTTTATCATCTACTGCTATCTGTAACAGGGAGACAGGGATATACCACATCATTAAGAACAAGTAAACACCATTAAAACAATTCCACTTCATTGTCACTGCATTGTTTGGAATTGAATTATTGACTCTTGAATAATACCAGGGTTAGGGAGAAGCAGGCAGAAACTAGCTTTGAACCCCTCTGGGTAAACAGCCTACTGACAGCATCAAAGGAAATGGGTTTACTCTAACTGCATACTCTGGATGGAAAAAAGTTAAAGAGCTTTTTTCAACTGTGTCTCACACTTAGATGTCCCTATTTTGGTTCCCTCTACAGAAAAATAAACAAACAAACAAAAACAAAACAAACAAAAACCTCCAACAAACTGAACTGAATAATAGCATCATAGGCTGGTTTGGGTTGAAAGCAATCTCTAAAAGGTCATTTGTTGAACCCCCCTGCTATGGTCAAAAACATCTTTCACTAGATCAGATTGCTCAAAACCATATCTAACCTGATCTTGAACACTTCCAGAGATGGGGCAGCCACAACTTTGCTGAGATTGGGTGGTATCAAATTCAGTATTAGATGCAGGAGCCCAAGTCTATTTACTGGATATAGAGCATAAAAAGGCCTAACCTCCCTTGGCCATCAGCCTGCACACAATTGTCAGCAGTGGGAAAAACAAAGGCAGCTGAAGGTTATAAGGAAGATTATTTGAAAGAGGGGTACTAAATATTTCCCTTTACACTGGAGGAGTATTAAGAGGCAGTAACAGGCCATTTCAGGAGTCAGGATGGGCTAGAGCTGAGATCTGATTCCACTCCATCACTAGCCCAGATGTCTAACTCAGGAAAGGTGCTGTTAAGTAGCCAAGATTCCTCAAGCACCATGAAGGAGGATGCTGTCACATCACTAAGCACTTTGCTAAGGAAGAAGTTCCACAGCATCTGTAGGAACACAGCAGGACTGGAAACATTTGTTCCTTGTCCTGTGACAAATAAGGATCTTACAAAAATTCAGAGTGCAGCTGATCTGTGAGTTTTTGAGACCAATAAATGGCTTTCTTATACTTCCTGGGACACTTGGAGCAATTCTGGGAAGACTCCTGTTGCATGAGTGGGAGGAAAAAAAATTAAATGTAGTCACATGGTTTTAATAGGTAGGGAAAAATATTTCCTCCAAGCTCCACTCCTTGACTAAGGAGACTCTTCTGAAGTGTTTCCTTGAAATATTTTCCAGTCCAGGGTGCAGACTCTTCTGGGTGAGAGGGAAGATGGGATTTCTGTCAGACACTGCTACCAGGTTGTTCCAGGAATAAGGACACGTGGAAGATTGTGAATAAACAACTCTCCTTCATTTAAAAGGGAAGAAAAAAAGAAAAAGGAAATTGTACATTTACAGGCAAAATGCACCCTGGTGTCCACAGACTAAAACTGATGTATGAGGTCTTTTCACACAACTCATCTGTCCTTGGGCTCGGGGTGTAACCAGGCTTGTTAAAATATCCATTCCTCTCCTCCTTTTGAATCAGTATATTTTCAGTTTGGCATATAGAGTCTTACATTCTTGTAACAAGAAGCACAATGACATTTAAAAAAAAAATCTGTCTTTGGTATTTTCCACCACAGACAAGATGGGGTCTCAGTTCCTTGAGAGATGATATGCTCCTGCTGCTTATTTCCTATTTAATCCTCCAAGTGTGACATCAGTCATCTCCATGCAACTTACTGGGACTTCTCAGGCACAGGATTATCAGTGATACAGATGCCAGTGGGGAATGCACAGCAGGAGCAGATGCATGGTAGAGAAAGAGAGAGAGGAGCCTGTTTTCATGCAAACATGACTCATAATAAAGTGTTTTTTGAAAGAGATAAAGTGGAAGCAGCAAATATGCAAAATACAAAATAAAATGTACCTGATTTTCTAGAAAAGGAATTGCTAGTGATCCTAGCAATTAGAGTTTCACTAATTTAAATTCTGTCCTTGGGGTGAAAATGAAGCGAATATGAGAGGCATGAGGAGAAAAGAGAATCACTAAACAGCTGCAGATACAATTTTAGTGACAAACATGACAATGGGTCCTCAGTCTAGTTGGATCCTTCAGGCGCCAGCAAAGTACAAATAATAAAATAATAAATCTTCACAAACAGATATAAAATGTTTTAAAAGGATTAAGGTAGTGGTGCCTACTGGAAATTCGGTTGGTATACTGAGTTTTGGTTTTCCATAAAGTATTTGATATTGCATCTCCCATGGATGTACTTGAATAATTAATAGAGATTGGCTTCAGTAGGAGTACTGCCACAGGGCCTACAAATTGGTGGAAAGCACATTAGCAAATGGTAATGATAAATGGCAGTGTTTTAATTTGGGGGAGGTAGCTACTGGGGTGCCACAGGGATTGGTGTTATGTCCTATCTCATTTATCACCCTCATTAATTGGTCTGGAAGATAAATAAACAGCACATTAATGAAATTCACACTCAATGCTGAACTGGGGGAGAGGTTCCAATCCCAGTAGGGATGAATAAAAAGAAGAATCAAAAACACCCAGAGAAAAGTGAGGTACGAGAAGAGATTATTAAAAAACAAAACACAACAAAAAAGCAAAACAAAACAAACCAACTACAACTACAAAAACAAAACACAAAAAAAAACCCCAACCCAACAATGCAGCTACTAGATTTTGCTTGGAATATTCCAAGGAAAAATAATGAGAAGGAATAACTGTTTTGGACCTTAAGGCCATAAGATGTCATGTTGTACATTTAATTTCACTTCCTTCACACTACAGGTCAAAAAAAACCACTAACCCTGATTCCTAAAGGGAATCTAAATTGTGAATGTATCTCTGGGAAATACACCCAGCCTTAATTACAGATCTCAGGTGATGAATGCTAACTGTTTGTTAACAGTTTGAAAGAAAACCTGAAAAAAAACCAAATTGACACAGCAGAATTGGGTTTATTGACTATAACTACAACACTGTGTAATCAATCACTAGGGAAAGCATTTTATTACTCCTGTTGTGGCAACTGTCTGCTTTAGGTGGTTTCAGCACTGTGGAGAACTCTGAACTCAACTTTAAACATTGCTTATGCTGCTCCTGAGACAGCAGAATACCATTTTCCTCCAGGTTTCATACATTTCTTCTCTCTCCTCCTTTATGAATGCTCAAACCCTGGCAAGCCTGAAGGCTCTTTTCATATTTGTACTTTGCCATTCTCCCATTTTTCTCTTGTCTTTTTCCTATCACTTCTGCTTCTGATTATCTTTTTTTTCTGATATGATCTGCAATTAGTGACAAAGCATTCACTTTTGGACACACCAATTACTTGATAGATTGCAATGCTTGCAGAAGCCAAAGACATCTGCTGTTCTCTCAAGCCTAATAGAAGCTGCTTGCTAAACATTGGCAGAAGTATAATACTGCATTTTTGTATGCTATCTTTGGTAGCTCTTCCTATAATACCAAACACATTTTGATGCTAACCTAGGCATAAACTAATATAAACTAAATAAAACTCATATTTGAGTTTTCAGGCATTTGGCTTGGTAACTGAATGCTTTGACTTATGAATCACAAAATTATTTCTTATTGGATTGAATATAAAGAAGTAAATCACAAAAGATTTCATAATGTGGCATACAGCTTCAAAAAAACCTCAATTCTTATTCTTAAGGTGGTAAGATAGGTGGGCAATGTAGTTGAAGATGATCTGCAGCAGAGCAGATGAAGAAAGAGCTGCAGATGCACCTGGCATCTCCTGTGCTTCTGAACACACTGCCACTGGAAAGATACTGAAAACCTGGACAGAGTTCAGAGGGGAGGCAGAATTATTAAAGGTAGTAGGAAGGCTGGATTGATAAGGAAAGATTAAAAGAGCAAGCTATGTGCACGTGTTGGTAAAGAAACAACTAGAGGACATATGATGATCTCCAAATAAAATCAGGAAAAATCCCAAGAGGAAGAGACTTTGTGCAGCCTTAGTACAATGGGGCTTTGCATAATAGGATGAGCTTTAGAGATGGAAAAATTGTGGTCTGAACATTAAGAAAAACTTATTTCCTTTCTACTAAGAAGTGGAAGAAGATCCCTGGGGAAGCATTGCTCCAGGACTGCTTAAACTATATTAGTTTAATTACAAGAAAACATTTAATGAACTGTTCCACATTGATCAAAAAAAGGGAACAGGGTCCCGGGGTCAGATGGCCTCTCTCTAAAGCCAGAGACCATGGGCTGCTCCCTATTTGCTAAATTCTAAATAGATTGCTGCTGGGTTTTTGTTTTTGTGGGTTTTGGGGGAGTTGTGGGGGGGTTTTGTGTGTTTTGGTTTTTTTTCTGGTGAGAGAGACATCATCTCATCTGCTCAAAAAGCTATTGTGCTATATGTATGTCATCAGTGAGATTATCACCAGTAGTGTATCCACTAATGATGCTAATTGCTTTTGTATTCTAGGAGAAATGCTGCCTGCATGATGCCTGCTGTGGTTGGGTTTTCTTTATTAAAGAGTTGATATACATGGATATGTAACAAGGAATGAAAGAAACAGAGGTGGCAACGCTCAGCGTGCTACAGTAAAATTAGTGAATTTCTTGACAAAAGGTAATCTTGAGTGAAATATTGCAGCAAGGAATTTTAAAAAGGGACTAGTGTCACAGCCAGTATCAGTGTTGAATTAGCTGCTGAATGCAGGGTACCTGCTGCCTATCAAAGGTGCTGATTTGCCATCAGGGACTAAGAGGGATAGATTTTGGTTTTATTTATGAAGAACACTTCAGACATGGCTAAACACACATTGTGTGAGGTGCTGACCTCTGCAGAAGGAGAAGAGCTTGAAGAGCAGGAAATAGCTTTGCAAAAAGGATGTAAGATACCTTAAATGAGACATTACTCACTTGGTCATACATCCGTTTCCTTAGATGTAAGAGCAGTAACATTGAACACTCTAAGCTGCTCTGCTGCAACTCTCCTAATTGTACTTTCACTCCATGATACATGTGAGGTAATTTAGTTAGGGGAGGCCTTACAGGGGAATGGAGGCACCTGTAGCCAATTCTGCTCCATCCTGGCACATCTGAACTCAGCAGCCTGAGCAGCCCAGTCTCCCTCTGTGCCTGAACCCTCCTGGATTACCTCACATTTGTTCAGGGATGAATGCAGAGATAACCAGTTTACCTCTCTGTCACTTGTTCAAGTGTCCAGAAGCCAACTAAATTCCATATGTTCCTGGAGGAGCCACGATCCTTTTATTCCTTCATTCTCCTAAACGTTGACTCCTTGTTTGTATTCCTTTACCTTCCCTATGCCTGTAGAATAGTTGCAGAGTTAGCAATTATTTATGGGAGAGCTGCTGATGCATATGACAAGAAATAGTGCTAATGGTGATGTCTGTTAACCTGTAAAATAGCTCCCCCAAGTAAACTGGTGAAAGTCTCATCACTTGGATGTTTTAAAACCATCCTGGACAAAGTACTGTAAAATATACTGCTGGGAACAATCTTGGAGTGGCAGCAAGATTAAGTAATGGATTTCTGTCTTGTTCAGCCTGGCAAAACGTGGTGTGTGTTCAGGGTACTCCAGGGATCTGCTGCTTTGGCTTGTCCTTTTGGGGTTCTCTGCTGGCAGTGCTCCTGTGCAAACAAGGTTAGATTTGCCTTTGGGGAGACTGAGGGAGAGAGGAAAGGGGGAAAGAGGGAGTGTGAGAGCATGGCACGTTGCATCTAGTGTCTTCACCACTGCCTTTAGGACATTCTCCTTCCTGCTTCTGTGCTGGTTATCATTCTCACATTGCAAACCTTTCCACTTATTAAAATTTTTCTTGGCTCTGATCAGCCTCCCATCCATCCAACAGTTCTGACAATCTAGTGGTTTTCCCTTTTTGAGCTTCACTTCCCCATATGCTTCTTGCCAGAGACAATGACAGGCTACTGAGAAAAGGTTGATGTATTCAACCCCAGCAAGCCACCTAGTAATTTTGTACATATCTGGCCAAAAATACATACCATGAAGAGATTAACAGCTTATAGATTTACACCACAGTGTGAAGAGCTTACTTTAAACTAAAGAGCAAAGAATATAAGAGCCATAGTGATAAGTCTCTGCTAACCTGACAAGGAATGAGAGAGTTTTAAGTGATGCTACTTTTCTACTCCCTGGTATACTATACACCTTTAAATCAGGTTAAGATTAGCTGGACTGGAGCAATCATCATAAACTTTGTTTGGTTAGACAGTGTCCTGCACTAAAATAGTGTTCCGAGCTGAAAGGAGTGTATTAATTTCATTTCTACATTTACTTCTGAATAGCTGGTACTTGAGACTGGAGTGGTTCTCCCCTCCAATTTTGCCTGAATGATCGCTTTTGAAAATGTCTAGAGCTTCTACTGCTGCCTGTGCAACTCTCTTCTGCACATTTTAGTGTTATATTCTATATGAGGGCTTCTCTCCTGATCACTTCTTAGAAATCAGACTTCTTCCTGACACTCACTTCACCCACCCAAGTCCTTTTTAAGAGATATTGAATCCCACTTCTGTACCTTCTGTACATTCAACAAGCCCAGAAACTGGTTATTCCCTCTATTCCGCTCTCTCGAGGCTGTATCTGGAGTACCATGTCCAGTTTGGGGCCAGAAAGATACAAACTTGGAAAGAGTCCAGTCCCCCCACCTAAATGGTCATGGGCTTGCACAAGAAGATGCTGAAGGAGCTGGATTTTTCAGCTGGAGAAGGTAAGGCTGTGAGAATCAAAGTAATCTCAATTACTAATACTACAAGTGGGGTGTATAGCAAAAGGACCAGAGGCAAAGGTCACAATTTGCAACAACAGACATTTAAGTTTAATATGTGGAAAAAATTGCACCTAAAGTGTGGTCAAAACACTGCAAGAGTGGCCCAAGGGGACTGTGAAATCTGGGATATTTTCAAAGCTCAGGGAGATAAGGTCCTGAGCAACCTTCTCCAATTAGGTAATTGGCCCTGCAAGGAGCAGGGAGTTGGACAAGATGACCCAAAAGTGTCACTGCTAATCTAAACTAATCTCTTATTTTATGATTTTGCATTTTAATATGTATCTGGCTATTTTAATGTTCAGGTAAAAGCTCAAAATCTCTTCTGAAAATGTTTGTCAGGCTCAGAAGCCAGTGTCATTTGGGAAATTCTGGTTTGCAGTGTCTTCTGTGCCTCAGTTCTTCACTTGTTGCAGCACACACAAAGCTCAGCATTGTTGTGCTCCTCAAATACTTGGGAGGATTTAAATACAAATAATTTCCTTAGAAGTGAAATTCTATGTAGGAATCCCCCACACATACAGTCTTTAGAAAAGTTGAAAGAGAATTTATTATTTTATTGTTTGGCTTCCTGACTTTCTACCTGTCAAAATGGCTCTTGTTGATTCCACTGCCTCCCTGAAGACAGAAATAAGTTGACTAACACCTGCCAGGCAGGCAGCTCTAGAGTTGTCATTTGCATTTTCTCAGTGGAAAACTGAAGTTTGTTACCAAAATTGAAACTTCTCATGGCAAAAACTGGTTTTATCTAGGATATTCCTTAGCTGACTCCTAGTAAGAATATATTCTTTTTCCATCTCATCCACTCTAAACCTAAAATGATTATAGCTCGTCATAAACTTATCAGATAACGTAATGTAATAGATCTCCTGTCACAGCCAGGTCAACTAGGTTTTCCCTTAGTAGTATTTTGTAATAATAATGATTAAAGTCTACAGTTAAAGGTAAGTGGAAGCTACAGCTTATTTCAGCTGTGGCCAGAGTTTGCCCCATGACTTAAGGAAAACCATTTAAAATTATAATTTGCAAAATCAGAATACCCTTTTCTGCTCAGAAGGACCACTGACATCTTAGCCTGAAAAGTCTGAGTCAGGTGCAGTTTGCAGCCCTGGCTGCTTCTACCTTTCTTCTGCCCTCATTTGATGGGAATGCAGGTAAGGTCACCTGATGAGAATTTGGTTTTGCTGATATTGCTGCTGCCACCCAGCAGCTTGTTGTCTGAGGGACTTGCCCTTTTGTCTGCAGGGTCACTTGAATCCTGCTGAAAAAATGCTGCTTCTCTTTTAGATCCCATGAAACCCAGCTACTGCTTCCCTACATCCTGGACTCTGCTGCTTCATTTTTTGTTGGTATAGCTGACAAACACTTTTCTACTCGTTGGGAAATTGCTGAGGCAATGGTCTCCCTCCTGACACCAGGTTCTGACAGAAGCATTAATAATAAGTCTTCCCCTTGATATGACATACCTTGTGCTGGCTAAATCTGACTCAGCTTCCAGAAATCCCTCTCAGTGATGCCCTCCTTTAGACCCCAAGAAAGCTGGTGATGCTCAACCATAGCCCTTGGAGAGGGCCCTGAAACTAAACCTTGCTTCTGATTTTACTAAAGCATGGAAATCTCCCCATGGACACAGGGGTGGGGGTGCTCCCCTTCCAAAGCTACTTTGCAGAAACCTTGTGGTGTTTGGATTTCTCTCTTTGGATTTTCTTCCCATGAGAGCAGCAGTAATAGAGTGGGTCCTGGCACAGTCTGCTTAAACTCACTGACAGAGTAGAAGGCATTACCTGGAAGATGGGCATAGCTGCCTGAATAGAAGAGTTGCTTTAATATTTCAGAGAGAAACCTGAGGCTCTAATTGAAATGCATTTGATGGCTGGAGTTCAGCCCCTATTGGGCAAGAATCCACATTGTAAAGTGTACTAGATTTGCACTTGTTTTGTCCCAGCTGGCATCTCCTGCCTGAGGAAGGCCCACTGCTGTGGTAAAAAAAAAATATTCAAATAATAATAATAAATCCTATTAATAGAAGACTTTGATCAAAGAGCTTTCTCGTTACCTTGTTTTCATTTCTTTTTCTTCCCCCATATCCTCTATTGTTTGACTGTTCTAGACAACTGTGTCTGACAGCCATGAGAAGGTGACTGCAGTTGTAAAAGTCTTCTTGAGGCTAGTGAGTAGGAGCATGAGTCTTACATACCCTGGTGTTGGCTGGCAACAAAGGGAGCAGATAAACTGTTAAATGCATAAAAGTTTTGGTCTGTGTTTCCTCAGTCCCCTTCAACTGCTGACATTGGTTTCACCTCCTGGGATTACTTAAAGACATTCACCTGCTCCTGACAACCCTTTATCCCCACTCCCACCAACCCAGAGTCCCTGCATCCCACTTGGAAGATCCACTTTCAAGGCCCTGCTTGACCATACATTTTTTTATGCCTTTGGGGCTTTTTTGGCCAGTGCCATCTGTGTGTCAGCTTGCCATCTGTGCAGTGGGGGAGTAATTCTGCTTGCTCCAGCTTTCTGTGGGCACCTCTTAGGACAAAGTGAACTCCAACTCTGAGCTGGGCTCACATGGCTCATACCCTGCACCTTGCAGCCAGCTCCCATCTCAAGTGTGTCCTGGGTGACTGGTCATTACATGGACACAAACAAGCCCAGCTCTTGAAGGGCTTCATGGCATAGAATAGGTGAAGTACAGCAGATGGATTTTTTTTTTTCCTTAGTTCAGAGGTGTATCTCCTGCCCTGTCTCCAAACTGTTAATCTTGCCCTCCTTCAGAAGTCTGCTCTCTGATCAAGGGAGCTTTGTGTCACATTTCACTGATGCCTAGTTGAGGCACCCAGACTGGGATCACTGAAGAGAAAAACCTCCATTTGTTCCAAAGGCATCCCTCCAAATCTCATCACAAGCAATCAGACAAGCTTGGCAGAAAGATCCCTTCCTTTTGTGTTATAAACAGAAAGAAATAATATACCATCTAAGCTCCTAACCATGCTTAAATCTGTTTATTCTGATGTTTCCCTCAGGACACGTCATCAACAAAAGATCCATCAGAATAATTTTTCTCTCCCTGACCATCTTCCTGTCCATTTTTAATTATATCAGAATTAGATGATTGCAGCTATAAATTATGTTCACCTGAAGAATATTGACTGTGATGACTGTATTTTCATATATTAGCACAGGCTTTTTGGCTTACTACAACATTACAAGTCCTGTAATTCTGTACTCTAAATGCAAGATAGGCCAAAAAATAATGATGTGTCTGCAACAGCAACTCATCTGCACCCAGATATCCTCTATATTTGAAGGTAACTTATTAACAAAAGCTGCAAGATGACATCTTATGTATAACAAATGAATCTGGACTAGAAAAGTTAATGTGTTCTAATTACTCTGGTTCATATTGTAGAGTAGACAAATTTTTTCACAGGATCCTGCCAGGAACCTGCTCCAGCACAGACTTTTCACAGGGTCACAGCCTCCTTTAGACATCCACCTGCTCTGGTGTGGGGTCTTCCATGGGCTGCATGTAGATATCTGCTCCACCATTAACCTCCATGGGCTGCAGGGGAATCTCTGCTCCAGTGCCTGGAGCACGTCCTCCCCTTCTTCACTGACTCTTCACGTCTGCAGAGTTGGGTCTCTCATATTCTCACTTCTCTCTCCTGGCTGCTGCTGGTGTCACAGTTGATTTTTAATCCCCTTCTTAAATAAATTTTCACAGAGGCACTACTGCCACCCCTGATGGCCTTGGCCAGCAGCATGTCCATCTTAGAGGCAGCTGGCAAAGGACCTATTAGACATGGGGAAGCTTCTAGCAGCTTCTCACAGGAGCCACCCCTGTAGCCCTGCCTGCTACCAAAACCTTGCTACACAAAAGCCAATACAGAAGCTTATAAAGTCTGTGTCAGGCATAGAACAAACCCTTGAAAAGTAGTAAAACTGACAAAGAGCTGAACTTGAGTTGTTTAGGGCCAGCAAAGCTAAAGCAGTTTCGGTGTATTCCTGTGAAGGAACAATGAATCAAAAAAGATGTGATCCCCTGTGCACGGGAAATAAGCACAAGGAGCAGAGGTACACTCTGAATGTGGAAGACCCTGCCTCTCTCCAGGAAGAAACACAGAGCTCAAACCCACTCCAGGTGAGGCAGGCAGCCTCATACTACTTGTCAAGTCCTTGAGGCATGGAGGAGCAGGGTGTGCTATGCTGCAGCAAATCCTTGCCTGTTGGCATGGCAGCAGCTGTCTAGTCATCTCTGCCCCACACCAACAGGAGCCCAGAAGAAATCAGAGCCCAGCCTGGAGCAGCTAATATGTGATATGTATCTCCAGGAATTCAGAATCCAGAGGTATGTTTGGTGGCTTGTTTGTGTTGGTTTTTTTTTTTTTAAACCAACCAACCAAAACAAAATCACGATGAGATACAGTTTGATATAAAAATACTAACATTTACATTTCTTGTGTGGTTGATGACCATCTCTGAGCATTTGACAGAAGAACACCAAGTCATGTTTTATCACCTGTTTGTGTGAAAGGTACCACAAAACTGGACAGGCTAGAGAAAAGAGTCACAAAATACAATTAAAAGACTAGGTGTGGACAAAGAACAGAAGAACCTGCTGCCTTTCAGGGAAAGGCTTAAGGACATAAATCTGGTTTAGTTAAAAGTAAGATTGAGAAATGGTGTGGCTACAGGGTATAATTACCCACATGGGGAGAAAATACTGGCTACAAAAGGGATCTTTAATCTAGCAGAGAAGGACATGAAAAGAACTGATTACCAGGAGATGAAGTCCAGTAAATCCAACATAATAATGGGGCACAACTTCTTAGGAGCACAGCTTGATTAATCACTGGAACAAAATACCCATGGAAGTGGTGGGTTCTCCATCTATGTAGTCAATTGAATGCTCTCTGCAAGACCTGCTTTCAACATGAGATGCCAGACTCCTTAAGGACACTCCCAGAGAAAACCTTTGGCCTCTGTGGTACCAGACTAGCTTTGGATTCTTCTTTCATCTCACACCTATTTTTCCTCAGCATGTCTTCTGCATAAAACCCCTCAGCCTTACACAAACAACACCACTTTTTAACCTTAACTTTGACACCTTTTCTACTGCTTCTTATGTTGTCAGTTCTGGGAAAAAGGCTTGGATGCCCAGCCTTTTGTTGTTGTTGATCTCCATCCTCTCCTTGGCCTGGACAGTTGCCCTTATTTTCCACATAGCCATACCCCCACACCAGACACCTCTTCACTTTGTTCCTTACA
This sequence comes from Alcedo atthis, assembly GCA_033558465.1. Classification (NCBI taxonomy): domain Eukaryota; kingdom Metazoa; phylum Chordata; class Aves; order Coraciiformes; family Alcedinidae; genus Alcedo; species Alcedo atthis. Next base: position 40,344 of record WYEA01017962.1, read on the forward strand.
GCCTGCTTTCTTTCTTTCTTTGCATGCACCTGTACAAAAGTCATCTGTGCTGCCAAACAGCTAAAGGAAGCAGGACAAGGAGCACCAGGACAAAACCTGTCCCTCTGTCTGCTCCCACTCCCAGGTCAACCCATGAGATCATCCCTCCTGCAGTGGCAGCTCTGCTTTGAGGGACAGACAGATCCAGAAGGGGCTTTCCAGGCAGAGTCCCCTTGTGCTGCCAAACCCCTTACAGCATTTGGCTTGGGGAAATGTCTGCTCTGCCTTCTCCTTTCCACCACAGCAGTCTGATCCAAGGTACAGGAGTCAGTCTCACTCCCACTCCCTCTCTGTTTATCAAAGTAGTCCTTCCCTTTTTTTATATCCAACCTACACATGCTGCTTATCAGGTAATATATTCAATGCCACAGTTGGAGCATTTGTAACCTGCAGAGTCTGTGCCAGTCTGAGACAGAAGCTTTCACTGAACTGATAGAGATTTGTAATAAAATGGCCCACCTGTCAGCATTTCAGGGCAGGTTTTAAGGGTGGCTTCATTGGTGAAGGACATTTGCCAAGAAGGGTGCAAAGCTCCAGAGTCACACCAGAATCCTCACTAAGCCTGGACACCCAATTCACATTCATTTCTAAAAATGCTTTTTTTCAGCTTGGAAAACAACTTCAGCTCTTTCTCCCAGGAATGGGAGCTGGCTAACACAATATATGCATTTATCAACATCAGCACGGGTTATTAGAAACAACCGTAACTGGACCTTGGTTTAAGGTTGCCACTTAATTGCAGCTGGTACAAAACATTGCTTTCTGCATGGTTGAAGCCACAGCAGACACACAGAGCTTCTGCTGTAGGTCCTTCCCTAGCTCACATCGGAGCCTCTGATATCAATTCAGTCTCATTTCTCAAAGAGGCTGAAGAATTTAATTCCTGCTCCACGAAGGACCAAATTTCAATCAGTGAGCCTTGTTGATAGCTGGGCTCCTCCAAGCCAATGCCTCTTAGAACTGACAACAAAACAGTTCTGATTAAAGAGAAGCATCTGTGGAAATTATTCAAGTGGAGAGCAAGTGCACTCCCAAGCCTGGGGCTCACCAGGGGATGTTACTAGACTTCCCTTGGCAACAGCTTTACTACCATCACTGACATTAGCAATACAAAAATCTTTATTCTCTCCACATATTTCCCTCCAAAGAGAACAGCCATCCTTGCAGAGTGCTGACCCCAAAAAAAAAGAAAACTGCCAGAGGTCCCATGAACACTATGGGGGATTGAGTGACTTTTTGGTTTTTTACATGAAAAAGTGCTGTGGGCTGCAGTAATGGATACGATATAAAACTCTACAGAGAAGCAGGAAAACTTGACCTGGATTTTCTAGGTCAGTTGTCAAAGAAATAACCCTAATTTCTTGTACTCTGGAAATGAGTGCTGAATAAGGGAATTGCACAGATGAGGAGTGCAGTTTGTAGATGCAGATGAAGTCTAACCTGACCAGTTCTTAATTCTTAACTTAATTCTGTCATCAAATACAGTTCCAGAGCTCACTCCCAAAGCACTGTCACTATACCTGCATCATTTCTACTGGCACCATTTCCAGGAAGAGCTACTGAAGATGTTGCAACTAAAGAATCTAGACACAAGGCATGGATTCTCCTGTGGCATTTCTAACATCAAGATGCCTGAGTACACACTTTTTTTTTCCCCACCCTATAGTGTTGGAATGGGTAGGGGGAGCCATGAGGGAGCAATGATTCAGTACATTAAATATACATGCAGGTATATATATATTTTTAAAGAGAGAGAGAGAGTTAAGAAACTGCAAAATCTGTGAGCCAATTACAACTGACCTTTTCTCCTTCCATCTTTTTCCATTTATGGTGCAAAAAGGGTCCTCCAAATCCAAAATACTCATTGCAGTAATACTCTGCAACAGAGATTTATTTTTATTTACTGTTTGCATTCTCACTTCAAATAGGAAATATCAAGCTGCAAATATAGGACTGGAGTTAAAGAAAGGTACTCCCATTTTGCTCAGAATGATGCTCCTAGAAGTGTTTATTACCATGTAAAAGCTGTCAATTGTATCTGAATTTGTTACTGACTTTTCAGTGAAAATAAAATCTATTCTTTCTGGAGCCTTTTTAGGTGATATTTATCTCTGGACCCCAGTTATTTGGGGTAAAGCCACAAAAGCAAACACTCTATCACACAACCACTGAGTGTTGGTGGGGAACAAGGAGAGAATGTAATGATAAAAAAATGAGAGATTACTAAAAAAAAAAAACCAACAAAATCCTGGTAACGGGTGTGACCTCACATGTGATGTCAGCAGCCAAATGTTGGTGCTGATCTACTGAAAGTTCCTAGAAATCAAGCATGATATAAAATCACATGAGGGTCATGTTTACAGCTGCATTCAGAGTAACACACTGATGTTTTCACCACGCTAACAAAGCTAGCCAATTAGCAAACCTTCCAGGTCAGACTAGGAACTGGAAAAAAAGAGATGCTAATCCAGCCTCTGAAGTGCTGCAGTGCATGAAGCGTGGGCTCACTCCATATGTTCTCTCTCTCCTTGCAGAGCAAACATCAGTGTTGCTTCTGCATGTTTAATGACACTTTTCTACAAGCCACTGAGCATGGAGGAGCTATGAGTGATTAAATTCAACTGGAGTGAGGCCAAATCATCTCACCATTCTTCAAAGTTGGTGAAAAATCTACACCAGTAGTAGGTGTGGATAGTAAGTTCCCCAGCACTAAACAAAGATGCCACTGTGCTTAAAGTTCACCCCAAAGAGGCAGCACCTCAAGTGACTTGGTCTAGGTGACCCTGCTCAGGCAGGGGGGTTGGACTAGATGATCTTCTAGGTCCCTTCCAACCCCTGACATCTGTGAATCTGTGAATGACTGAGCCCCTGCCAGTCCATCATCCCAGGCTTTAGTGCTTGTTGGTGGCCCCTGCACTACACTCGGTCTCACCCTGATCTCTTGACAAGGGGATTAAGTAATTTATAGAGCAAATAAATAGCAGGAGGCTATGAATCACGAGGCTATTGTTTCTTCAAGGGTTCCTGTTCTATTCCTATTCTAATTCAGAGCAGAACTCTTCTGATGATGCCATCAGCTGTAAGAAAGGAAGCTTGAGTCATCATAGCCCCAGGACAAAATGTGTGCAATACAAAATTGCCTCTTGATTTAGATAAACTGGTTTTTTTACCTGTGAGCACTCTGAATGCCTGTAAAAAGGAGGAATCACTTGCCCTCACTGTGTGCTGAGAGTGCATTTGCAAATCAGGAAAAAAGGGCCTCGTTTGTGTCCAGCACAGTGCCATCATGGACCTACTTCATCCCCAGGGATCCCCACCACCTCCAGCCCTCACTTCCCAGGAGCTGTCTGTGAGTTGAGAACAGAGTAGTTCACACATTGCTCTCCATGCTCAGCTTTATCATGTGGCTCTAGGTCCCTACAGGCCAGAACTGGGAGAGGTCATAGCAGCTGCATCACCAAGTTTTGGGGGTTGGTATCCTCAGACTAGCATCTGAAACCTGTGCTGAGTCCCCAAACCCTGTTGCTTGTGGGAAGAGGGAATAGGTTAGAGCAGCCCAAATATGGCACTGAGAACTCTAGTGAGCATGTGGCTGAGCAGGGTTTAGCACTTGGGGTTCCCTGTCATCTGGGAAGAGTCAGAGTGATCTCCCCAAACCTACAGGGAGATGTTCCCATTCCCTCTTTCCAAGGATGGATAGCAAAAGCTTTGTCCAGTGGTGGGCTTGGGGCATTCTCTTCCTAATGGAAAACACATTTGATTCCCTGCCTAGCAAAAGCAGACTCACATCTATCTTTCTCAACATTCATTTGAATTGCTTAACAGCCTGACTATCTTTTAGGCTTTCCCAGCCCTTATCTGACATGGGCCACAAGGCAGATGGGAATGGTCCATCATCAGGTCAGACAGCAAGAAAGCACAAACAACTGTTCTCTGCTCTACTGATCAGAGCATTTGCCTGGGAGGGGAGAATATCCGAGTTTGGCATTTTACCCTAAACAGTTGTGGAAATGTTAGGTAACAGTTTCCCGAGGCAGAACTTAGTAGCTTGGTCAAATCAATGTAACTTGAATGCCTTCGAACTGGAGCTTGCATCTCAACACGTTTGCTGCATTGTGGAGATAGCAGATGGCAAATGGCTGGCTCCAACAACCTCTAGGCAAGTCCATCATTATTATGGGAAGTGCCATACAACAGTAGAGAACAGAGCATGCATGGAATCCTGTCCTGCTTTCAGTGAGAAACGAACAAATTCTGTTCAGTGATTTTACTTTTCAGCTCAGGTTTTCTAACTAGCTGCACTTTCTGAAGTTAGCAGCATGTTCTGCAGACAGTGTCTGCTGCTGGCAGTGGTAACAGCCCATGTTTAGAGTTACTACCAAGGATACCAGGGCCACTGCTAGAACTTGTGTATCACACTGGGGATGCAGAAAGTGAAAGACTGCACTTGCAGGGAGGAGCAGACAGGACAGGTGACCCCAGACTGACCAAAGAGGTATTCCAGCCCAGAGATGTCATATCCAGTATAGAAAGCTCAGGGGTGCAGAGGGTCTCTCTGGGAGAACACGTGGAGAGAAAAGCACACAAGCTGAGCTGGCAGGGGATGCAAGCTAAACTGGCAGGCTAAGCAAGCTAGCTGCTGGGTTAGGTTTTCTGCTCAGGTTGTTGGTGTTCTTCCTCTCTTGAGGGGTTCTCCCCCTCAGAGCACCAAGGAGGACTCTGTCCATACTGCCTTCAATCCTGATTGGTGTGTTCCTGAACCCAGTGCCAGAATCCAGCTCCTGTCTGCTGCAGGGCCCAGTCTGGGACTCTCCCTGTGCCAACTCCACAGCACCAGTGACTGTGACTTGTTGACCATCAGGGGGGGTTGGGTCAGTACTGGTTTTGTACATACTTGTATATATTCTATTATTTTCATTAAATTGTTCTACTTTCCTTTTCTAATCACTGTCTCTCTCCCTTATTCCTTTTCTCTTCCCCTTTGGGGAGGGAGGGCTGTTAAACAAGAGCATCTGTTATGGGTCTGGTGTTGCCCTAGCCCTGAACTGTGACAAATCCACACACGCTTTTCCTTGGCTCAGATACCCCGAGTGGCAGTGCTCCAACAGACCCTCAGATACAGGTTTTTAAAACTCTTCTAAAAATTATGTACTATTCTAATTCTTAAGCTCTTCAGCTATGCTCTGAAGCAAATCCTTGCTTGCTACTCACCTTTCAATGGCTGTCACTAACATAGTGTCTCTTGTCTCTACCTCCTTTTGCAAATGCCTGCAAGAGCTGCTCAGAGGCTGGAAGGCAATGCACAGGAGAAAGAGTTTCCCACCTTTTTTCCTGCAGTAGGCAGCTTCCCTATCACCTTTAACAGCTGTGGGATTTGACCTCTTTTTGTTTGTGTTTTAACCAGGCTTACCAAAATCTCACTGGTGCAGCTTCAGTGTAGGAACTGCAAATGTTCATCTTGTGATCAAACACCAAATGCCTCTTTAGGAACAAGGAGAGGGGGAGCTGCTTAGTGAAGCCACCCTGCATCCTGAACTACAGCTTCCCAGCTCCTGCATTTTAGATTTCACCCTTGTTCAGAGTGCAAAGAGAGGCTATAAATTACAGAAAGCTATGAAGTGCAATCACAAAAAAAGATCAGAAAAAAAATCAGCAGTATTTTTCTTCTCTGCCCAGTGTATGTTTCCTATAAATCACAACAGCAGGAGAAAAGTGCAGGTGCCCTAAGAAGAGTGCTTCTTTTGCCAAGAGTCTGGGTCCCTCAGACATGTTTTAATTTATTAAAGTATTTGAAATGTAGCCAGGTGTGAAGACATTGAGATTAGTTGCAGGGTTTGTCACTAATAAAAAAATAATATTAGAAAAAAAAAAAAGCAGCATGTAACCCTGTTTTATAAAGGCCTGATCCCCACACAAATTGCTTGTGTTGTGGTCATTCTCTTGGAGCCACAGGAACTGCTCAGCTCATGGAAATTAAGCATGTCTGTAAGGCTTTCCAAGATCATGGTTGTTAGGGAAAAATAAATAAGAAAAAGCCTTTATAGTGCATGGTTGGTATGGGATTTTCAAACATTCATGTCAGTTAAATAAAAATAAATTTCCTTCTCAACAAGGCTGGACATTGAAACTTAGGCATAGATATTTCTATAACAAGTCACAGTTTTCAACTGGCAGTCATTTTCCCCATAAGAGTTGATGAAAAGGGTCACAAATCAAAATGGAAGAAACATATTCTGCTGCTCATTCTGACTTTAAAATGGCCTGAATACTTGATATGTAAACTTTTCAAAACTGTTGACTGTTTCAAAGCACCGAAAATTTTAGTCTAGAAGGTGAATGTTTCACAAGATACAACTATTGGAAAATAGCTTTATAATAAAAATAATTTTGCCATCTTAAATATAGAGCTGTTTGTCACTTACTTTAATACCTGGTAATACAGTTTTAGAAGCATACAAAAACCATATAATTTTGCATCTAGTACCTTGATTCTAAGCTTTTAAGACTTATAGGAAGAAAAGAGTAATGAAATATGAAAGATGGTGATAAAAATTCATGGCTTTTTTCATTCAGTTTTGAAGCACAAGAAGCATAAAGGTTATTATACCCTGAGGTTGGATCTATGTGTCTCTGCACATGTAGCTGAACAAGCCTTTTAGCTCCCTGGTCATGAAAGTGGCCCTATTTCAAGTTCATGTTGTGCCTGCTACTTGCTGTGAACCCATACTGCATTTGGTAGGAATTTTATTTTATTTTTTTAAAATTTTTAATGGAAAGTATAGTGTGATTCCTTGTGACAGATCTGCTCCACAGGAAGGCTTAGTCCTTTGGAAACATAAGATGGCCACTTTCCAGAACCACACACAAACTCCAGCTTCTGCCAGATACAAATTTCTCAGCCAGGACCAAAGGGGCTATGGAAAAAAACCCAAACAAACAACAAAACCAGAAATGTCAACAAGCTTAACAGTCTTTGCTAATGACTGGTCAATAGAGAGTACTAAAGTTGGAATTCTCAATCTGCTCATGGGAAAACACAAATAGCCTCCACTTGCTTTGTATTTTGGAAGAGATGTGCAGAGCCCTAAGAAAAAATGCCACTGTGGTGGTAGCAGCCATAACAGTACAGCTGCCAGCATCATTTTCCTCCTCCCTGCTGGACCCTGTCCTGCACTGGAGTTGCTAAGGTGACACTAACAGCACCTCTGCTGCCATCTGGGAGTATGAGGACTTCAGAACGTGGCAGACTTCCCAAGGATGCAAAGTGACATTCAAGTCAGAGCTAGCCCTAGGGTAGAGAAGTCAATTCAGGCAAATATTATTGAGTGATTTTAACACGCTTGTTTAAAAAATTTGGTTGGTTGGTTGTTTTTCTGGGGTTTTTAAGCATTCTTATAGGTATAACTGCTTCTTTGGAAAGTAAAAAACAAAGATTCAGCAAATTCACTTTGGTTTATAATGAATAACAGCTTTTGGGATGATTGCAAAATGCCTGAATTATGACAAAATATAAATTTGTAGAGGCACACAGACAAAAAGGAGAAGAAATGGAAATTATGAAGTAACATCTATGATTTGTAAAAAAAAAATCTTCATTTTACTGCTAATCATAATGGACTCCTGCTGCTTATAACCTTATTGTAATCAAAAGGGTATATTATTTCTTGCATAGTTATGTGCACATAACTCCTATTGAAGCTACTAAGTGTTATCTGCTTGCTGCGAGGGGCAAAGAGGTGCCACACAATTAAACCATTTACTATAGCTGCATTACAAACGATAAAAAACCTCAAGAATATAATAATTCTGGATGACATTGTCCATTTTTTATTTCAGAAAGGATATATAGCATCGAGCCTTTGGCCTTCTGCTTAGGGGGAGACTGAAATGGTTCTTGCTGTGATTGGACACCATGTCAAAAAGCTCACAGATAGCACCTTCAAAGAAGCAGCAGAGATGTCTGCACTGAGCAGGAGGAAGTTAATATCCCCCTTGCAAGAGTATTAAGGAACCTGCCAGTAGCTGTTTTGTACGTTTTAAAATATGCCTTTGGAATATTTTAGATGTGATCTATTGGTCAGAGTCTAACATCAGAGTTCAAACCAGTGGCAGGATGTTCATCTGGTGCAGTTATTTTATGTGTTCCCTTCTGGTAAAACGATGTCCAGATCAACCTTTGATAGTGTAACCCCAGCTGCAGGTAAACTGGAAGATCATATTTATATATAAATAGCACCATTCTGGCATATTGTTTCAGTTTTTTTATGGCAGGCCAAGATAACCTTTCAATATTAAGAATTAATATTTTTTATGGCAGGCCAAGATAACCTTTCAATATTATATTCAATATAATATTAATTATAAGCCAAAATGGTGTCTCTTAGCTAGCAGACTAGAGCTAACAGGTCTTTTTCTAATGATTAACCAAAATATTTCCATCATCCCGATTGAGTTAATTTCACAGAAAATGAAATATTTTGATTTGGAAAATTATTATTTTCAAAAAGACATCCAAAATAACATTCTTGGGTCCTAAGCAGTACTTCACAAACTTATGTCACTTCCTTTAAGGGAAATTCCTAAAAATAAAATAAATACACAATTACACAAATCTGGAAAAGGGACTTAGGTATCACATATGGTGAAGAAACAACTCATCACAGTACAGTTCACTGGATATAGAAATGTTTGAGGGACCACTATATTAGGCTGCTGCACTTCACACAGTCCCAGGATGCCCTGACATGAGTATTCTTGAATACAGTAGTCACAGGGCACCTTAAGAAAGCAGGAACCAGAAAAGCAACAGGTTCCAGAGCTGAATTCTTCAGGAATTGTGTTTCATTTTGAGTTTTTATATCCTGATTTGGAACAAAAGACTCCTAGTGGACTGGTGAAAGTCACAGCAGAACTACCCTTCCCTCTACTTCACCCTGGAAATGAGCATTGTTTTCTCATGAGATACACAGCATTTAATGGAGGAGTAACTCAAGTAGCCAAATCTTAAGGCTTCCACAGCACACACAAGCCCAGGAATGCTACAACCCAGAGATAAGGACAAACATGCAAATCCCTATTTAGTTAACAAAAGAAGCTTCACTTACCCTCAGATGTGCTGGACCACCCAAGGCTGAAGGTTAATTGCTCTCAGAGGCTGTGGACAAACATTCCCTTTCAGATCCAACTGTGCTGCTGGATGCTACCACTACAGTTACTCCACTGGTGTGCCCAATGACAGGATGAGAGGCAATGGGTGCAAGCTAGAGCACAAGAGGTTTAGGGTCAACACAAGAAAGAACTTTTTCTCAGTGAGGG
>WYEA01017963.1:0-14930 GCA_033558465.1 Alcedo atthis
ATGATCCTGTCAGGACAAAATTAAGCTGCAGACTCCGCTGTCTGGCAGGACCTGTGAAAATCTTCAAAGTTAACCCCAAATGCTGGAATAAAGATTGAAATGTCAGATGTCACAAACACAACAAATTTCACTGGAGAAATGCAGCAAAAATCCCTTAAGTTGTTAGGACAGAGAGGAAAATAAAGATAGAAAAGAAAGGAGAAAGAAGAAATGCCGAGGACAGAAAGTGAGAGAAAATAGTAACCATCCACGGTCCTGCGATGTCGTCACTGGCACTGGGGGGAAGTGATGTTTCTTGATGCTGTTCTTTTACTTCCAACCCCCAAAGTCCTCAAAAGTACCCCAGATTGTTACACAGTTTTTGCTCTCTGCATCCGCAGTTTTATTTCTGAGCAGGGGAGATAAATCCTTTTATCTTCTCCTTATTCCTCCAAGATGGAGGGGGTGTGTGTGTGTGTGTGTGTGTGGTGGGCACAGGCACCAGAGCAAATAGCCTTTGTTTATTGATACAATTTATAGTTCAAAGCTGATTTCTCAAGACCTCTTTAATCTTCCCTTTGTTACTATTCCATCTAAAACTCCTCAGTTGGGATGGGGGAGGGAGTGAAATGGTTTAGGTGAATTGCTGAGTCCATCAATAAATCCAGTTTAACACCCAGGCCAACAACAGATGTCCCGAGTGACTAAACACACAAAATTAACTAATGGATTGTGAGAGACAAACGTTATATATTCTGAACGTCACACCATCCCATATATGTTATATTCAGTATAAAGCTGAGGAATCTGGAGGGTCTTGCCTCTCTTGGCCTGCTTTGCTGTCTTTGCTCAGATTGGCTTGGGTCCTCTTCCATGGTTTTCCTTAGAGCACCAAGAGGGACTGTGTCTGTTCTGCCTTCGATCCTGATCGGTGTGTTCCTGAACCAGGTGCCAGAATCCAGCTCCTGAAAACAGCTCCCATCTGTTGTGAGGCCCAGTCTGGGACTCTCCTAGTGCCTTCTCCATAGCAGCAATGGAGATGGTGATGTAATTACCATCAAGGGGGTTGGGTTTTGTATATATTTTTATATATTCCATGTTAATTTTATTTTTATTAATTATTAATATTAATATTTTCATTAAAGCCATTCTAGTTTCCTTTTCTAATTGCTCAGTCTCTCTCCCTTATTACCTTACTCTGCCTCTGTGGGGAGGGATGGGCATTAACTGAAAGCATCTGTTACAGGTCTAAGGCGCTACTTTGACCCTAAACTGTGTCACACATAGTTAAAAGTACGTTTTGTGAAGTATGATCAAACTTAACCTGCCTGGTCTGAATTAATGAAATCTCACTGTAGATCAATACAGAGGTACTAATATGCCCTGATTTATATAGGTTATAAATTTAAAAAAACCCAAAACAAACATATAAATGTTTATATTTTCTGAAGGAAATCCATGGGTGATATGCCTTAGGATTGCATGTATTTTTTCACGGCTGCATCACATTATGGTCCATAATTATTCAGTGGTTATACAGCTCTTCATCCTCTGCAGCTGCCCACTGTTAAACCTATCTCCTGTAACAGAAGTTTATCTTCTGGTTTTGTACAGGGGGACAATGGTCCTTAATGTTCCCCTCTCCAGCACTTTTAATATGGTATTGCAGTCCTTCCCTGTATTGCAAATGCTTTCTGACTTCAGCAAATTTCATTAATATGGCTCTGCTTTCTTTACTCTTTTCTTCACACAGTTCTTGTAAATCATGTATCTCCTTGCAACCTGATTTCTTTTGAACTATAAAGTTCCTCTCACACCACACCATACCATAGCGCAGCACAGCTTATTTTCTCCTTTGATTAGTTCCTGACAATTATTTTTCTGTATTGTCTTCTCCAGGTAAGTGGTCTGCTTTGTGGTACTTCATAGCAGATGATTTTATGAGAGTCAGGTCTAGTTCGGGTCTAGTTCATTTTCTGTGTTTAGAGACAGCAGACCTGATGCTAACAACAAATTAAAAATAAAACACAGAAAATGACAAGCAATCTTACTGATAAAAAAATCTTCCAAACTCAATTTATAGTTTGAGGCAGGGAATTAATTAGTTTCCCTCTTTTCCTTCATCACATTAAGTTTCTCCAGTTTTTTTTCACCTAACATGAGGTAACGCACTGTATCTGAAAACTAGAAAAAAATGTTATCTTAAGTTACTCCATCTGCATAATTTTTTGTTCTATTTTTAACACTAATGGATCCTTTATTTTTTTGCTGTAGTTCATAGTCAACCTGTCTTCTGACCATTGCCTTTCTTCTGAGCTTTAAAATCAGAATCATAGAATAATAAAATCATAGAGGTTGTAAGACGCCTCTGGAGATCATTGAGACCAACTGCCCTGACAAAGCAGGATCATCCAGGGCAAGCCACAAAGGAACAGATCCAGGTGGACCTCCAGAGAAGGACACTCCACAATCTCCTGGACAGCCTCTTCCAGCACTCTGTCACCGTCATAGCACAGAGATTTATCCTAATGTTGAGGTAGTACTTTATTTATGTCATGGTTCTTTCTTCCCTAATTTACAATCTCCACATCTATCTTTTTCTAATTTAAAGAGAAGATGCTAAGAGAAATACCTTGTTTGTACTTTGATATATTTTAGATTTACTCCTAAGCAACCAGAAACAAGGACATGAAATAAACATATGAGATTCCAAGTGCCATATTTGGCCTGTCTGTAAAATGAGTATATTTATGTATTGATATAATAGTTTGAAGTTAACAGTTCAATTTGACTTTTGATTTGCTATTAGCATTCCCATTTGGCAACTGCTACTCAGCATAACAGTTCATTGACTTTATGCTTTAATGACTAAGAATTCTATGTATTTATATTAATTAAAACTTCAATAATGTTCCTTCATCTTAACAGCTTGATTAAACCATTCCATTACTACCAGATTAATAATGTCTCCATTCTCTTCCTATAACATAAAATGCAAACTGGTTAATTCTTTTATTAGGACCCCATTCTCTAGTGGTGTCTGTTGAAGAACATAAAAAAAATCTCCATTTTAATTTAATAATGGTAGGAAAAGAACCTTTATAATTAGAAGGTATAAAGTAAGACATTAAAAGAGGTTCTTATATTATTAGTTTATAATTTACATACTGTTAAATCACGCAAATACAGTAAGAAAGCCCTGAATTGTCTGCAGCTGCAGCCAACACCTTGTCAGAAGAGCTGGTCTTCTAATAGGAAAAGTAAATGAGCTCTATTTCAGTCCTGGGGTTTAACAAGGCCAAGTACCAGGTCTTACATTTCGGTCACAATAACTGTATCTGCTGTAAATTATATCTTTTGAGTGAAATTTTACAGTGTCCTGAGGAAAATCAGGTTTGTGTCTGGATAGTTTATTTTTGTATGGAATTATTTGATATATAATATACATATGTGAAAAAATGTCTAGATTCACTTCAGTGTTACTGTGAGAAGACAATAGATTTTAGGACCAGACATAACATTTAGTACAAGTAGCCTGAGATTTACAGCTCAAATGTGAAATGCAGGTTTGGATTCTCAACTTGTTCCATTACCAAAGGAAAACATTGCTGAAATTAATCCATAATGAAAGTCTAGGGTTGGATACTGAGGAAATTTGATTTTTTTTTCCTAATAAAACCAAGTCAAAACAGCTTGGTAAGCACTCATGAAAGATTGTAGTTAAGGGGACCTTTGAAACTAATATGGAGAGCCTAGGGTCTTTGTGCACCAGTCTTTGCTGAATCCATGTCATCTTAATCTATAATAATGGCCTAATTTAAATACAACAACTAAGTACAAATGGAAATTAATGAGAAACAAATTTGGAACAGATGGGAGGAAACAGTTTTTCATGCAGAAAATGCTAAGCTTTTATAATGACCACAGAGGTGAGATTGTTGCAGAGGTAATTTAGAGGAAAGAATAATGGACTGTGTTATGTCTTCAATGTGATAATAATCTGAAATGACATTGTATGGCCTTTCCTTAATATCTAGGACCACACTTTCTTTTATGTTGCTGTCTTCCTGTCTCCCAAGTAATCTTTTAAAATCTGCCTCTTTTGTTGGAGGAGGGTGAATTGTATGTTATTATAATGATGCCAGGGAACTGGCCTTCACTGCTAACCATTCTCTGTTTCTGATTCTTTTTTTCTGAGAGGAAAGGGAATTGCGGGAAAACTGCTAAGAGAACACATTAACTGTTGGCCCTAGGAGTCCAGATTTGAGTTTTGGTGTGAGACTTACAGACTAAGACACAACAACATAGAGTGAGATGTGATCATCTCAGGCAAATTACAAGCTCCATGTGGCTTTACCTTTAAACCATTGTAAAGTATTAAGTCATAGATGAAAATTAAAATAATTTCACTGTTACTCTGCCAGTTTATTTTAAAAACTGTGCTGCACATTACATTGTAGGGTTTTATCTGAAATATCTTTAGCTTATTTCTTCACATTGCATATAGACTGTGTGGACATAGAGACTCACAGGAGCTCATTATAGAGTCAGATTCTTGTACATCCAAGCGAATTATGCAATCAATTAGGAGCCAGCAGGGAATCTGCAACACTGTAGATAAAGCAAGTGGTAAAACTAACATATGGATTCTCTGCATTTCTAATTTGCTCTTTCCATTAACATGTAATATATAAATTGATGGAGAAGCAAAATCAATCCTGATAAATAATGTAATTATATACATAAATACTTTATAATTAAAAAGAAACACAGCTGCTATTTTCAGATTTCCACTTACGGAAAACAAATCTTTTTCAGTATTATTTTAGAAAATGCCTCTATGATTTAACAGAGAGGTGTTCCTGAGACAAGACCCTGTGCTTTATTGCACTTGTAAATCACTGTTGAAGAAATTAAATAGAGAAAACAAATGAAGAAGCTTCTTTTGTCACTGAAATATACCCTTTAAGCAGGCAGCAAAGTTGAGAATTAGATGTTCTGATCAGCAGCTGGGAACAGACAAAGAAACAGCTTTGCTTTTTTGTTCCTGGGAATGTCCTGTTCGTGCATGAACTGGAATTCAGCTGCTGCTTTGGACTCCGCATCATAAGTCACAGGTGAAAATGTGATACCATTGTTTCAGTTCAGAACTGGAAAAAAGCCAAGTTTCTTGTGAATAATACCAATTTATTTCCTAAGTGCTACCACTGCTATGCAACCTTGCAACTCCATCCATAGAACTTTCAAATTATACAAGCTTTTAGGAGGATTATGTTGCAATCATATACCTATTTTTCAAATGCTTTCACAATGTGATATCCTAAGTATCCTTATGGTTATGAAATACAGTATAATTTGCTGGTCAGCAGGTTGCATAGGTAATTTGGTCAAAACAAGAAGTATTTTTCAAATATCATCATAAAACAGTTAACATGGAAAGAAGGGTAAAGAAAACATACTCCCTGATAAATTTAATCCAATTTTATTTATGAGAGCTCTCATGCTTGAGAAATATAGTGAACTATATTCTGCTTCAGTAGCAGGCACAATGGTGATATATTGCTATACCACCTCTGTCTGACAAAACAATATGTTGTCTTGTTTTAAAAAACATTTTTCTTGGTGCTTGTTTGATGAAACACATTGCTTGGTAATGACTTTTGTTGCAGATTCCTGACTTTTGGGAAAGGTTATATAATGATGGTTACAAATTAGTTACTGAAACCATTGAGATTTTAAAAATTCCTTGATTTTCTGGCTTCATTTCAGCTCATGGTATTATATTGATTGCCTCATTTCTACCAGTTTGCCAACACCATGATTTTTGTACTGGTGGTGATAATTTTAGGTACATTACCTGCCTTTGAGAATGGTGACTGCAAGGTTAAACTGACTCTGCTGAATGTCAGGATGGGAGCAGGTGTTGTTGTGCTTGAGGCATGTGGAGAATATGTGGAGGGCAGTGCATTGTGAAATGGCTGTAAAGATCTGAGGATTTGTTTATGGTGGAGATAAAAAATGCAGCACAGAAAAATATTCTACTCAGCCTCCTCCATATATTCCTCTGAAGGCTCTGGGGATTTCCAGAGGTAATCTACCTTTCTAAGGTAGATTTTTTGCTATTACTATTTACTTAGATGCATTTATTACTATGTATTCAGGTACAACATCAAATACAGACTCCAGCTGCAAAGTTTTGTTCCTGTATTCAGCTTCTCCAAATCCAAAAAGTTGCTTAGCCTAAGTTATCTTTGACAAGACCCTCCTTTTTATATATCTTTATCTGTATGAGGTCCAGCAGCAGTCTTTGTTGGCTACTCCACCGCCTGCACCAGGAAGTTTTTGTCAATGCTCTGGAGGAACCTTCAGTCTGCATGTGTCTGTGTACTTTTTCCAGCAAATGTCAAGATAATTGAAATCCCCCATAACAACTAGAACCTGTGATTGAGAGGCTATTTCCAGCTGTATGTAGAAGGCCTCATCAACTTCTTCATCCTGATCTGGTGGTCTGTAGTGAACACCCTCAACATCTCCCATACTAGGAATTTTAAGTGGCAAAACCACAAGGAGATATTTCTGGATGCATAAATGTACACATTTGAATGTAATCAAAGAATAAGGTGGCTAATAATTTACAAAAATTGAAATATTTACTATCTTATTACTATGTTTAAGTAAACATTCCATTAGAAAATATATTTTTTAAAATTCAAAAGCAGAGTTCTAAACATACTTTTAATTTTAGCTATTAACAAAATTAAGGTAAGTGGTAACACCTACTGTAAAATTGGTAGTAAAGAGATCTTGCTTACTGAAGCTCACTGTAATGTGTGAAATTATCTGCCAGTCTGAAAGGATTAACGTTGTTCGTATCGTCAAGCATACTTGGATGATAAAGTTAAATTGTTCTCGATTGAGACTACACATTATAAACACAACAGAGGTTGTTTACCGTGTATAGAAAAATGAGAATATATCTTCACTGAAGTTTTTTCCCCTGTAGAAATGTGAAAATTTACCCAACTATGAAAGATAATTGTTCTTTGAATGCTTGACTAATGCAGGGAAGATTTTTGAAATGTTTTGAATAGAAGGAAATGTTGGCTTTTGAAAATTGTTTCCATAAGGAAAGTTGTTTTCATACCTCTTCTAATGCCATACGTTTTTGTTTTTTTTGGTGGACTCTGAAAAGAAAATCTAATTTTAGATTGATGCACTAACCTTGATTCCATAGTTTAATAAGAATTATTAAATATGGATGTTGATACTTGGTTAGTACTGTATCTGTATGTTAAAGACAATTAATATAAATGTCTGGCTGCATAATTCTCCTCTCCTAGGCTTAAGAACTCAGATCTGGAAATCTTATGTATGAAAATCATTTAACATGAAGAAAAATCTTTCCTTGTGAAAAAAAAATAATTGTAAGAAGTAAAATTTATATAAATAATCTAGGAAAAAGTATTTTTAAGGCTACTTAGAATTTAGCAGAGGCTTTCCCTGGGTATACTGAATCTCTTAAGTACTGGTATAGTAGCATTTTTTTTCAGAGAAAGCTAACTTTGCTGTCTCACCTGTTGGTGATTTCACCTTTGGTTTTAGCAGCATCAGAAATGTGCTGTTTATGGATGCTTTAAAAGCATCTGCATTTTATTCCTGCCTGTACCACAGAATGTTTTATACTTTTAGTTTGGTTGGTTGGTTGGAGCTTGTGAACCTGTTGTTGTACAGTCTGAGTAACCGGCATGAAAAATCATGCAAGTACAGTAAGAAAGCCCTAAATTGTCTGCAGCTCGACACCTAGTCAGAAGAGCTGGTCTTCTAATAAGAAAAGCAAATGAGCTCTGTTTCAGTCCCCAGGTTTGCTGTAGTCTTGCTACTTTCAAACCTACCTGTCAGTCATAAATTGACTCCGGATTGAATGATTTTTTACAGGTGTACTGTGTTGTTTTTCTTCCTTACTGCCAGATAGCATTGTGGAAAACATCATTCATTCCCACTGTTTAGCAGGTGGAATTGTCATTTGAACATATGAGCATTAAGTGATGGGAACTCAATGAATGGAAAGATTGATATTCTCTGCTACTATTCTCAGTTGGAAAGGAAAATACTGCTATATGCACTTCTGATGAAGTAAAGTTAACTGTGTAACCACAAACTAAAGAGGGTTAATAGCAAATTACTGAAAAAAATGTGTAGCTTGAAAGATGCAGTGAACAGTTCTGTCTGCACATAGTTTGTTATTTTCTAAAACTGCCATGACATGAATCAATTACATTTGCTGTATTTCCAACCTGATGCCAGTTTTCTTTCACTGCTGCTCCATGTGTAGTTGAAGTGCATTGTATAATGCTTCTTTTCATTGATGTTTTAAAACACATATGCATATCATGAAGATATATTTATCTATTTATTTACATTTTAAAAGTTGATCTTACAGTGGGACTCCTAACATTTAAAAACTGGTCTGTCTTATAGGAGAAATCTATGTTTTATATCTTGCCACTGCATGTGAGGCTGGCACTTCAGCCCCATTTTCTCAACCCAGGGCAGATGAGGAAAAGTAAGAAACAACAGGGGCTGATGAATTTTAAACCACATTCTTGATTTTCCTCCTTCTCCCTTTATACTTCGCATTAAGAGTACAGAACATAAGTGATCTTAGTGTATGCCATTGCCAAGCTATCCCAGAAATCCAGAGATCATATGTTAAGGACAGCAGTTGTTTACAGATCATTGTTGAAGATCTTGGTCACAAATTTTTTTTCTTACAAAATATCTAGCAGTAGGAAGGCAACACAATCTGTACATTGTTTTGTATTGCACAACAGTCTCTAAGAAATCTGATTTAATACAGATGAACAAAAAAACCCCTTCAAAATATTTTCCCAAGAAGAGCTGTTAGAGTACATTGAAGGCCTATTGGAAATAAAACAGGCTTCCAGAAGAGGTTTGGAGGCTACAGGACTGTCCTGAAGCAGTAGAACATTTTAGAGTTCACCAAAATAACTGACTGAGATTCTTATACATTTAAAAATTTACTGGGGTAGTTTTTCATGCTGAGCGGAATGTGCCACACAGATGTAAAAATAAATGTAAATGATACTGAATATTAAAAAGTTTGTAAAACAGTGCTAATGAGGAAGATAACATTGTAGAACATGCTGACTCTTCTCAACCTTTCCATGGCATGCTTGTCTGTGATCATGGGGGACTCAAAAACCCTAGCAGTCCCTTCCAGGCATGAGAGCAAATTCTGGTTTTGATAATAAAATACTCAGTTAGAGCCACCAGATAGTATCATGGGTATTCGGGTTTTGGCACAGATGGAATAGAAAGAGAAGCAGCTTTCCTCTCCTGCTTTTTTTTTCTTCATTCTATACATAAATCATGACACATTTACAGTGTGACTCTGGTGCAAGTGCCAGCACAGGAGAAGGTTTATATTTCTATACCATTCCTTGGTCTTTTGGCTAGCACAAATAAAAGGAGAATCAACTCAGAGCCTTAAGCAACTTAGGCACTCAAAGACAATGCTCCATTTGAGATGACTGATAAGAAGACTCCTAGTTAGCATGAAGTAGAGGGCCTGGGTATTTCTGGGTCTATACTGTGGGAACGTGCTTCAGTGGGGTATATTTAGAGTGTAAATACCACTGCCTTTCTGGTGACAAATTTCAAGTCTATGAAGTTAGTGCCTGTCTTATGAAACATTTTTTAAACTTCTGGCTGGATTGACTATTCATAGAACTTTATAAATGTTAAAGAAAAAAAAAAAAAAAAGAGAAAAATTACTAAAATACCAAAGCTAGATGGATTGTAACACATAGGAGGAACCAGAGATTGATCCTCTTAGAGAATCAACATCCTCCTTCATAACACATAGTGGTTACTATGATCTTCAAAACAGTAGTTTCCCAGAGGCTTGCTCTACTTCTAAAAATTACTCTGAGAAAAATTTAATGACTTGTAAGGGGTTTATGAAGAAAAATTCAACTATCTCACTGCAGTAACTGAAAAATTTTTAACAAAAAGAGAAGTGTGGTAAAATGACTAAACACTTCTTAAGGTCAAGAAGCATGTTAATTCCACTCATCCAAAACACAGTGCAGGAAGTAAATAAGTAAGAATAATTAATGCTGTCACTTACAATGGTTTTATTTGTCATTTAAGATACAAAATCCAGCCAGTGTTTTTGTGTTTAACTAAATCCTCATACTTCCCATATGGAAGACACATAGATATTTACTAGAGCTGCATAGACAAAATAGTGCTGATGTCACACTTATTAATTTCCTTGTTGTAATGCATTTAACTCTGACTTAAATGTCCTGTAGCATCTGGAATAACTTGGAAATCAAGGGCTGGGGCAGGAAGTCATGGAGGAATGAGGGATAGTGGTGTGACTTTGTGTTCCTCCACTCAAGTTGTAGACGTGCTGTTACTCCAGATATACGTCTGTGTGAAGTGGAATTAGATGCAGATGACTTGGGTGCCAATAGTTGTTCTTCCCCTCCATTGACTGTACAGGAAGCAAAGGGTAAATAGCTTACCTGTGATACCTATTTGGTAGATACCTGAAGTTAGAGGAGGTAGATACATCCCGTCAGAATGTCTAAGAGTGCTAAATACTTACGTGGTACACACATATGTGTACATATACCTGATACATATATATATAATTTAATATGCATACATACTACATGTATTACATAGAGATAATAGCAGTCAAGTAATTAGTAATGATTAATTAATTATATGATATATATGTGCATTTATGTGATGAGTAATTCCTGTGCTATTAGTGTGATTAAAATGTGGTTTTGTGATTTTCAACTGCGTTGTCTTGACTTTTAAGAGAGGCTATATTATCTGCCAAATGCTTAAATATTTATTTTCTTGTTATACTTTTCCTTCTATAGTGATGAAGATATATATAGATGCCAGTCTTATACATATGAAAGATCTTGTTCTGTCTTCCTGAAAAACCACAATCTTGCCCATGAAATTGCCTTTTTCCTGTGATATAGTACCACAGCAATGGCAACAATTTTGTGATGCAATCCTCAGCTTTGTGTGGAAAAGTTGCTTCTAATAGGACATTCTTTCTGAGCACCAGAGGATTTTGGACCACTTTGTTTGCATGTAGTAGCCCTCATGTTATGATTGTCCATAATACAGAAACTTTTTTAATCCTAGGGCTTTTAAGACAGCATTAAGTGAGGTTCTTGGAATGAAGAGTAACTTAAATTTGAGAAGTTAATCTCAAAGTGGATCTGAAGTTGACTGACTCAGTGAGGGTGGCACATTTGGATTATCTTATTCTGAATATTTGCTTTATTTTTTTTTCTTTTAATGCTTGCCTGATCATTATGATTGCCTTCCAGTAAATAATAAGATGCTGTTAGCTCCTAATTAAGTTTCTTTTTATTATTGGATGTAGTCAAGTAGGATTTTATCAGAAGAGTGCCCACAGGCAAGCTGTACTCTGAGACCTGTCCATCCTTTATTTTCTCTTTCCCTTAGAATACTGCTCTGTCACTGAACTGTGCCAGCAGGTGTGTCTCTGCTAAACTGAACTTGAATTTTTAAATTATTTTAACTGCTCTAAATATATATTCTTGCACATGTGTATATAGACATGCAAAAGTTAAAACAATTAGAAAATATTTTATATCTAAATAGAAAATATTAAAGTGTTTTGTTTTAGAAAGTGTTGCAGATAGTTTACTTGGTCAACCTGGATTCCAAAAGAATTATGTTCACTAAAAAAACCCCAGTGAAATTAAAAGTCTTTAATGTTTTCTTAAAGGGAGGGAAACAATCCAAATCTACAATAAAATTGCACTCAGAAAGTATGTTGAGCAAAAATATGTTGTCTTTCAAATGTTGTAAAGTTTTTTTTTAATTTGTAATTACAAGGAAAACACCTTTGGTCTTCTGTAAACCTTTCTTCTTTTCTACAAAAAAAAAAAAATCATTTCATGGCATTTGAGAATATGAAGCATTTATTTGTTTTTTCTATATATCCTTGACTGTGGGATATGTGGAAATTTTGATCATGTCCCATTGGGTGCATGTAATTTTACAGAGAACACAGGCAATCCAACATTGCCTGAGAAAGTGTTAGTAAATATTGATCTGACATGCATCAGTGTTTCTTTCACAGCTTTATTATTCCTGCGAAAAATGGAATCAAGAGAGCAAATGTGAGAATTTCTTCATGGGCTGTGAGAACAGGGACTGCATGTTCAGACACACCATAGACAGCGTTGTTTTTAAGAGAACTTTGTAGTCTTGTCACTTTCTCTCCTTATCTCTATCCTTTAGGGGATAATGTCATCCAGCATCTTGCCAGGCAAAGATCTTAATTTAGAAATAGGGCAGGCAGGGCTCAGAAAGTGACGATAACTTGAACTCTGATGCATCTGTCAGAATATAGAATAGAAATATAAAGTGATAGAATTATTCTGGTTGGATCTTTAAGATCATCAAGTCCAACCTTTAACCCAGTACTGCCAGGTTGAAACAAATCCATGTCTCTAAGAGCCATGTCTTCACAGGCTTTTAAATGCCTCCATGGATGGTGGCTCCACACCTTCCTGGGAAGGCTATTCTAGTGTTTAACAATCCCTCTGGTGAAGACATTTTTCCTAATATCCAACCTAAACCCACCCATGCACAATTTGAGGCCTTGTCCTCTTGTCCCATCACTTATCACTTGGGAGAACAGACCAACACCTACCTCACTACAATCTCCTTGTAAAAAGTGATAAGGTTTTTCCTGAACCTCATTTTTCCAGGCTAAATGACCCCAGTTCCCTCAGCTGCTCCTTAGAGGACTTTTGCTCTGGTATGACTGACATGTCTTCATGGAGACATTGTTTACAGTTGACAAGCAGCACTGGTTATTTCCATGTATCTCTATTTTCTTGTATTTTAAGCAGATGCAAGGTAGGTGTAGGCAGGATTAAATAACAGAAAGTCTTTTGTTATTCATACTTTAAGAAAGGTTGGATCCACTTATAGCTCTAAATAAGTAAGAACTCTAATTATGTCGAAGGATACTAGCAGGGAAAGTGTTACTCAGGGAGCTATTTCTTCAACTTGGGCTTTTGTGGAGCAGAAGGGCTATGCTGATCGGTGGATCTTCTGTCTACTTCAGGAGGTGGTGGTAAAAAGTATTGATTTAATATATCACCTCTGCTTTTCCCATCTTCATTTCCAATTTTATGTGTCTTGTCTTTAATTCTGTTTTCCTGGATCTTCTCTACCATTTGAAAATAATTCCACGCTTTATTGTACTTCAGAAGAAGTGCTTCCTTGCTGTGAGTCTTAAAATGGTCTATTCCTCTGTTTCTCCAAATGCTGAGGGACTTTTAACAACCTTGACTTCTATTGGCTGTTCTCTCTTAATCACTGTTAATAATGGGAAAAATGTCTTGAAGTAAAAATGTTATGAGACACTGGTGAACACCATCTTAGTTCCAAAAGTGTTACAAAGTTTGTAAACTGAAGACATGTGGTTCGAAGCCACCACGTAGTGGCTTTATTTGCATTGTGCCCTTTCTGTACTGGATTCCTCAGAACTACACTGGTGTAGAAAAGTACGTATGAAACTTTCAGTATGGGCAAAGTCTGATTTCCCCAACTTAGCCTCTCTAATGCAAGTTGTGAAGGGCTGTGCCAAATAAGCTTTTTTCCAGAGGTAGCAAATGCATTATATGGAAGCGATTTTCCAGTATTTGCTTATAATTGTCTCTTATCACTATCATTTAAAAGATTAGAGACATGAGATAGACTTAAACAAAACATTAAAGTTTTCTCCAGCTCACAGAAATAAAATGAGATGCATTACCTCTGAATCTATTTTAAAAATTACCCATTTTGAAAATAATATTAACATATAAACTGCCACATGAACTTATTCATGTGTAAAATTGCTATATATTGATTTTATCTGACACAGCTTTGGATTGGGTGCTTTCTGAGTCTAGCAATTGGATTGCTTAAAATCTCTTAAGTAGAACTGTGCTGGCATTGAGTTACCAATGGACTCAAATCAAACACAGATAATTTAAATTACCTTCTATTAGTTCATATGCAAATTGCTTGGAAGTTTGCCAGAATTGTTAATAAGTTACTGTCCCAACAAAAGGAATCTGGGTTTGAACTCTCCTAAGACTATCTGAACATAGTCCTGGAAGACAGACGGTCCTCTGGTCAGTACAACTGCAATTTCCCCTTTGCATTTGAACTCAAAGCTGGACTCAAACTACTTTTGGTTCCTGAAACATGCAATCATTACTAATTGAAGCACTTAAAAGTGGGTGCCCCAGAGCACTCCTTTCTCTTGCTGGACTGTCAAAAAGCTTTTGTACCATCTGCTTTTTCTATCAATTTTTAAGCTGCTTTTTTTTTTCTTTTTTTTTAAAAATATTTTTTAATTATTTATTTTTAAACAGTTTTGTAGGACATCATTCTATTATGACTTTAATGCTTGTTCCTTGATCCAAATGATGACAGGAAATAATAAGGGGTAGTTGTTGGATGTAAAGTTGATGCTTTCTTTAAAGTGGAGCTGAAAGCCTGATTGATAGTGAAGAACCAGAGTGGGAGGAAAGCTGCGAGTATTCAAAGAAATGAGTAATGCAATTATTTATTCTACTTTTCTAAGCAAATCAACAAAAAGCATGAGTAGCTGAAGGCTATTCATCTGCTGACTCCAAATTCTTCTGAACCATATGTTAGTATTTTAGCAAAACCTTTTCTCAGCTTGGATTATTCATAGATTCATAGATATTATGGGTTGGAAGGGACCTAGAAGATCATCTAGTCCAACGGAATCCATGCTGACTACTTGTGATAAGCCTTCTTTCCTCCAGATGCTTAGAGATGGCATCGAGGACAAGTTGTTCCATTACCTTTCTAGGGATGGAGGTGAGGCTGAC
>WYEA01017964.1:0-10724 GCA_033558465.1 Alcedo atthis
GACAGGCTGGAGGGTTGGGCAGGAAGAAATTGAATGAAATCCACCAAGGGCAAGTGTAGAGTCTTGCACCTGGGAAAAAACAACCCCAGGTTTCAGTATAGGTTGGGGACTGACCTGTTGGAAGGCAGAGTAGGGGAAAAAGATCTGGGTGTCCTAGTTGATAGGAGGCTGACCATGAGCCAGCAGTGTGCTCTTGTGGCCAAGAGGACCAGTGCCATTCTGGGGTGTATTAAAAGGGGTGTAGCTAGTAGGTCGAGAAAAGTTCTTCTGCCCCTCTGTCCTGGTAAAGGCCACATCTGGAGTATTGTGTCCAGTTCTGGGTCCCCCAGTTCAAGAGGGACATAGCATTGCTTGAGAGTCCAGTGCAGAGCCACAAAGTTGATGAAGGGAATGGAGCATCTCTCTTATGAGGAAAGGCTGAGGGATGTGGGGCTCTTTAGCTTGGAAAAAATGAGACTGAGGGGTGACAACATCAATTTTTATAAATTTATAAAGGGTGAGTGCCAGGAGGATGGAGCCAGGCTCCGCTCTGTGATGCCCGATGACAGGACAAGGGGCAATGGATGGAAGCTGAGGCATAGGAAGTTTCATGTAAATGTGAGGAGGAAATTTTTCACAGTGAGGGTGATGGAAGACTGGACATTGAGAAGAATCTGGCTCCATCCTGCCTACACTCACCCTTAATATATTTATAGACATTGATGAGGTCCCCCCTCAGTCTCCTCTTCTGAAAACCTGCACCAACCTGGTCTATCTCTGCAGCTCCTATTCCTTAGTGTTGAGCTTTTAATAGCACACATTCAAATTACCAAGGCAGATTCTCTTCTCCATAACACCCACCGAAAATGTGTCTGTGCCCAGTAGCGTTCTCATCACCGTTACTCCACAAAACACATCTCTAGGGGGTTTTGGCAGCAGGAAAGGCCTCAGATTTGAAGGAATATACTCACAACATTGCCTGTGTGAGAGCCTCACTTGTTTAATATCTCTCTGAGGAACCCAACAACCACACAACAAACCCAGATGAAGCAGCAGTCTTGTGGTGGACTCTGTCATCAAAGCTTTCTTTCCCCTGTTGATAGTAACGTGACTCACGTGTCCTAAGACCTGAGGGAAAACAAGCTGTGAAAACCTCTGAGAAATTTGGAAGCAGCAGCAGTGCTTTGCAGTATCAATTGCCAGCAGGCCAAACTCATCTCTGCAAAATGTTCCAGGTTTTCAGTATTTCAGCTAAACACTACTAGAAAGCATCTAATAATGATGAAGCCATACTACTGCAAAGGCAAAAGTAATTAACTTACAGAAAAAAATCTAACTAGATAAGTGCAACACATATCCTGTGCCAGCAGCAGTAAATCCAAGCCCTCTGTGCTCTCAAGGTGAAGTTTCATGAAGTAACCTGAAAAATATGTGCAATGCCTTTGAAAATCCTGTGACTGAGGGCTGATAAAAGATTTTTCACCACCATCCTATGTGGATATCTGCCTGTGTTGGGAGACTACTACAAAACAGCAACCACAAAAATTACCTGGCATCAGACTCCCCAGGTCACTTTTGCATATAGTCAGAAGGTAAAAAAGCTTATCTAGATTTATAAAGTTTGTCTTTCCAGGAAAACAAAACAAAACAAACAAACAAAAATGTGAGAAACTATTATATTTGGCCTTGAAAAAGGTTATTTGCAGAACTGAAGTGTTTAAAAGTGTTATTCCAGGACTTTGAAAGTAAAATGAATTCTTCTCCAGCAGGGTCCTGATAATGTTGTACTGATGAGAAGGCAAAGTGACTGGAACAGGCAGTGAAGTGTACTCAGGAAGAGGAGGAATTCAACTGCCTGTCACCAAATGTAAAGTTGTTTCTGCTTTTACAGACATGGGTTTAAAAAGCTATTCAGCCCAGAAAAGCAAAAAAAGCTCATCCCTTGCCATCTAAATAACCCCCAAAAAGGGCAGAGGGAAACATGGGAGAGGAATGACTTTCCCAAAAGAAAGAGCTAAGGGGAAAGTGGATACTCATGGCACAGCACCAAGCATCTTGTCTCAGAACATGTCTCCACCAATTCCAGTCATGGGCTGCAGTGGGTCAGGTCATCCTCAGGACAGTGTGGCAGCAGGGCACCTTCCCTAAAGGAGAGGTCTGGTCCTGCTGGGTTCAGAGGCTGCTGCCTCTGTTTCTGCTCCAGCAGTGAGGGTTTATTTCTCCCTGTTCTCTGAACAGACTATTCCAGGTACGGTGTCCTGGGAAGATAATATAGAAACCAATTTTTAAAGTAATGACATTTGCCCCTGCCCAGAGCAATATAATCACCACTGCAGAGGGGAAGGAAAAAATAAACCACTTTCAAAAATCTGGGAGATGGCAGGTGTTAAGACTCTTTATTAGGACTTAACAATTAAAATAATGACTTGTATTAATATTAGGTATCCAATTTTCAGTGTTGAACAAGAAAAGTGCAAATACCTGCCATTTTTAATTACTCTGTCATGTTTTCATTCCTTCCTTTCCCCCTGGGATTTCAAATATCTTGACAAAATGTGTATGCACTCTTCAAATATTTCCTGAGGCCAGTGGGGTCCATATGTTCCTAGAACAATTTTTTTTCACTCTGTGGGTCATTCCTGATGACATTTAGATTTTCTGGTTGGTACATATTGGCAGCAGAGAGCTACAAGAGAATTGGCATTTCCCATTGCAAATACAATGTAGTATTTTATATAGTTTAAGGACAAAAGTAATACAGCATTTTACAAAGATTAAGCAGAATGGTTCAGTGTTTACAATTTGATTACAGCCATAGCTCCTAAATTAGAGTGTCATTGTCAAGGTAAGAATGATATTTTATTTAAACTGCTGCTGAACATATGGTGTTATTTATGCCTCAGACATCCACAGCAGAAAGAATTTTCTAAGTCTAATTTATGCTGTTAGCAAGTAGCCAGAAAAAGATGAGACCTCACTGTTTTTACTAGCTAACAGTGTGCTGGTTTAGATTAAAACAGTTAAGGGATGTATTTTTAATTTTTTTTTAAGGAAAAAAAAACCAACCTACATGGATTTGTACAGAAACCATGACTAATGTAAGTGTAGCTCTGTATCCTTCCTCTGCTGTCAGATGTTGCTCATGACACCATCCCTGGTTCTCCTCAGCTACCCATTGAACATGATGTCCCGTGACCTTTCCCCCTATCAGTAGTTTCTGATGATGGTATTATTGGAATGGGTTGGGGTTGGTAATGTGTGACAGGGGGTGGACACTGTATGCATCTGTGCTTGTGCTGGGAATCATTTGCTCTTTTGCTTAGCTGGAGGTTGAAACTGAGTTGAAGTTGAATTTCAGGTCAACTTTACTCCTAAGTAGTGGCAAAAGGTTTTAGAAGTTTTATGAGCTAGTGCACTCTGTTGAAATTATTTATTTATTCATTAATTTATTCACTCATCTTAGAAAACAAAATTAAACCAACAAAAAACAGCAACTGAAAGTACTTTTGAAATAAGCTTATTTTTAATAAGCATTTAAAATATATTCCAGTTTTGAGTCCTCTCCCTTTCTTACCTTCCCAATACCAAAGCACTTGAGCTACGGAAGCTCACTTTATTCAAAGCTCGAGCCACCTAATCACTTCCACTAGAAAATAGATTTATTTTCTTTAAATGTTAACACTTGATCATATTAGACAGCTCGATAGGCATCTGCAATACACTAGACTATGGTATTACTCCAACAGCCACATGGTCCAGGATACTGTCTCTTTCTCACAGCATATAGGACTTGATTTCTCAAATTAAATTGTTGAATGAAGTTACTTCTGGCTAAATTCTCCAGTCCATTTCTTAGCAGGCTTCCAGCTCTGTCAGAGGTGTTTTTCCTCTGGTACCAGAACCGAGAGGGATATGATATCCCATGAGCTCTGATAATTAATCCAGACTCCACTTTCTTGCTGCCTTTTTTTTTTTTTTTTTTTTCTGTTTGTTTCCCTGTCCTTGTAATTCTTTTTTTGGAACCCTCTAAAAGGATCCTTTTACTTCTCTATAAATCATTTGTTCAAAATTCTAATGCACAGGATATGCTTTTAAAGCCAAATGCTCAAATTCTGTGTGTAAAGAACAAGTGTGAGACTTGGGTATGTGCCTGTGTTTGAGACAGACATACACCTGCAGACTTGGGCAAGGGGAATCTCCAAACTGGTATTTCATGCACTGTGGTCCATGTGAAGTGATCCAATTTCACCAGAATCCACTTTTATTTATGCCAAACCCACAGTCTTGTAGAGTACTTGATTATTTTAAATTCTAGCATGGGATTATATTTTTTGTCTCCTTTAGACTGATGTAAACGCCAAATAACTTCATTGAATGAGGCATTGATGTCAAACTGGGATAGGTAGGATCTGTCTCTGACAAACCTTCTCAGCTCTAGAAGTGAATAATTGTTTAATTCTGTCATGAGATGGCAGTTCCTCTTTTGTTTCCCTTGCTTTGTAGAGTGGGGATGAATCTAAGGCTTTGTTCTGACAGGGAAGGCCTGATAGTGCTAAAGGTGTTTGCAAACAGCTACTGACTACAAACCCTGAGCTATCCCTGTCCTAAACTTCTCCCCAGCAGATTCTGCCAATCATGACAAATTGTGTGAAATTTGTGGTGAATTTGTGATGTGGAGAAAAGTCCACTAGGGACTAATTTGACACCATCAGATGCAATTTTCCTTTATTACCCTAAGGCAAGATTTAAACTAGTTTCCAGGGGTGAGAGGTTACTCCATTAACACAGTGCTTGCCCCAGCAGGCTGACACCTAGACAGTCTGGAGCATCTTTAAGTGGTTATATTTCTTCTCAGTCTTTCTCAGTGTTTTCTGGGGGGTTTCATTTTAGGGTGGCACTTCTATTCTTAGTCTTCAGATGCACATTTCTTTTCATAGTCAGACTAATCTCTACCAAAACCTTTTCTGTAGTGTTTTGTTTTGTTTTGTTTTTTTCCTCAGGAGAAAAAAGATTTAGGCTCAGTCATTCCAACAGATCCAGTTAACCCTGTGTTGTCTGGAGTAGGGGCTGAGGAGGCTGATGTCTGTCTGACAGCCATCCAAAACTAGGTCTGCTTCTTCACACACATATCCCATGAGTACATGGACAGCTAGCAAGAGATGAGAGCTTTTGCACTGGACCATGCTTCAGCTAAGCATCTTCTTTCACACAAGCTTGTTTCTAAGTCATTGCATCCCCCAGCGTCCTGAGCCACCACTTGCTGCTTGATAACTAATAACTGACATAAATCCCAAATGGTGAGGTAGTTCTGTCTCTTTTTAAATGTCTTTTTAATCATCGAGAAGAGCTGTGAAATAAAATGAGCTTGTCTTAAGAAATAAACATATTTATATATGGACTTGGATGGGTTTGAATCCACCTCTTTATACTAATCTAGGTGAAGTCACAATGTTGGGGACTGATGAATACTGATTATAAATTTAAAGTTAATTAGCTACCCCTAAATGAGTTTATACAAATGTGGGCACTCGTCCTGAGGCAGAAAACGATAAAGACTCTGAAGGTTGGATCACCTGAGAGTACAAATGTGGGCCATGGTTACTTCTGATGACAGCACTGAATTTGTATAATTACCTAGCATCTCATGGTGCTCATGGTACTCACTGTCCTTTGAGAATGGCCCAATGGCCCTATTTTTTCCACATGGCTTCTATCTTTTTACCTCTCCAAGGCCCTGTGGGAGGTGAGCCCCATTGCCATGTGAGAGTATTTGCAACACACTCCTTCAAGAGGGAAAAGGCAGGACTGGAGGCATCTGCTTTCAAGATCAACAATTGTTCTGGGAGAAAAAGAAGAAAAAAAACCCCAAAACAATAGACCAACAAAAAAAACCAACCCAACCCAAACAGGAAAAGACATTTAAACTGAATTACTGGCACTACTATTTTCACCTCTCCACAAATTAGCCATGACTTACAGAGTATCCTGAGTTAAGAGTTCATAATTCCAGATTAACTTCATGGGAGTATTTACACAAGAATTATATTGCAATAGCTAATGGGCTTGGTTGTGGGTAAGTCTATTTTGCTCTGTCGGTACTGATTTTGGCCCAAAGAACATTTCCACTCCTGCAGTTCCACCAGTAGGTAGGAATAATTGTAGCACTGTTCTGACTGATCACTGTTAATTCAACATCCATATCACCTGATTGTGGCCCAGGGCAGACTTCAGTGTATGTAGCCTATGCTGCTGCTGGCTTGTCCACAGCAGATCTACCATCATCAGTACCTTAACAGAAGTTCTGCTGGTGGATAACTTGGAAGTAAAATCTGATGTTATTCAGGTCCTCTTTGCCTCCAGGCTCTTCATCAACACAATAACAATAATGATTTTTCTCAGGGTTACTATGAAGATTTATGTGTAAATGCTTAGAAAGTGCTTTGAAGATTAGAAGTGTGAAATATTCTATTGACTTATAAAACCACAGATAAGGCAAAGGCAGCAGCCAACCATCTAATTTAATGAAAATGTCCTTTTATAGCATTGTAGTGATGCTGGTTTTTTGAAAGTGTCAAAGGGCCATCAATCTCTGTACATAAACAATGACACCAGGAGATGCACTTCCTCTTCATGAACTTTGGAAAACCTGATCCATCTCATTTAATAATGAAAAGAAAAATAAAGGGGGATGGAGATTGGCGGGGAGGGGGAGGGAGGAGGAAAGGGAAAAATATGTTCTTTGAGACAATGTGAAGTGTAGGGCAATGTTTCATATTAACCCTGACTTCCTCTTCATCCAGCTGATTTCTTTGACAAACACAACCATAGTTCATCCACTGGTCCTATGGCCCATGTTATTCCTTAGGGAGGCTCAATGTTCTGGTTTGAAAGGGCTAAAGAAAAGAGTATTGCTGAGGAATTTAACTAGATTTTTCAATCTAGAAGTTTTGTGAGTAAAGAGGATGTGCTGAACCTAAAGTTTTTAGGGAAATCATGGCTGTTTTATTGGTATTATCACTAAAATTTTGAGAATTTCCAATCATGACTAGACAGGAGCCATTGGATTGCACTGGGATGGGTTTGGTTTGATTGAGTTAGGTAGGTTAGGGCACCTGAGGATATGGAGAGCTGGAAATCAAACTCCTGTCCCTCCTGTCTCCAAACAGAAATACCAAGCTGGTCCTCCCCTGCTGTGATTTCTGATCAATTACTTCCTTCTCCCCCAGCTAGTTAGGACTTTTCCAGCAGGGAGACTATCACAAAGGAAGATCCTGCAGTCTGCAGTGCCAGGGATGTTTAGCTGCTGTACTCACTCACACCTAGTGCCAGACAGACAGGCAGTGAGAGCAACATGACCAACATTCTACTCTGGAGCTCAAAAACTGGGCAGAATGTTGACAGAAAGCTGAAGGTGGTGGGCTGGAAAAGCCTGTGCCCAAATGGTGAACATTTAGGTAGAATACCCTATACAGTTTCTTGCTGCAAGGTCCATAGCAAATGTAATGGTAAAAAGAGACATGAGCAGTTTTCCCACAGAACAGACAAGCACTCTCATCACCCTTGGAAGTGCAGGAATAAGAGTGGAGGGAGCATTACTTTCCAGAGGTTTCTTCAAAATGCTTGAGTCCTGTGTGAAACGAAGACAGCAAGAATAATTTTGGAAATAAGGAATATCAGTGAGCTATGATTTAATTCCTCATACCCTACCAGTTGCCTGGCCATCCCCCTATGTGTTCCTTTGTCTATACACAACAGTGCTGAAGGGATGTTATTTCATCTAAATTAAGGCATTGACATATTTTAGGACACAATTCAACTCAGCTCTTTTAGATACCTGGCACAAGACAAATAAAACAGTTCTGAAATAGCTGTGTTCACTGACCACAAAAGCACTCTAGGTGATAAGTTCATATGCAAATAGGATCAGTTCTAACCCCACAACTATTCCCCCCACAACCTTCCCATTTCCCTCATGAAAAAAAAAATACAGATCCTCTCACAGCACAAGGTTCATCATAAGCAGGGCTCTGCAGAGTCACAACAGATTGTGTTCACTGGTGAGTGAAACCAGGTTGAAATTCAACTGCTAGCTCTGGCCTCCCACTCATTATCTCTGCTGGGTGTTTAGATTTCAGGGAATTTCTGGAGTTTCTGGGTTTCCAGATACTGGACAGTCTTTTCTGTGAGGCAATGAGTGCAATTCTTTCAGTGATTCTGGAGGAATCTCTAGAAGGGAACCTGATGGGCATTACTCACTCCTCTAAGGGAAGAAATAGAATTTATAGTTTTCTGACAAATGCTTGTTTTCTGCTATTGTCAGAAAGCCAGGAGACATTTAGCAGCTGTAACAGTACAAGCTAAATAAAAGCAGAAAATTTCCAGTCTGCTGCTATACTGGATGCATACACAAAGTGAGGTTAAAGAGAGGTAGCTCTGCTCCAGGAGAATCTGTGACTTAGAATAATTTTTGAAGTGGCACAGCCCTCCTTCCCTTCCCACCTGATACAGGTTTAATTCTGAAAATGTAATCCCATTACCACTGAAAAGCATGGATAACTGCATATTCAAATCAGAAATAAATGCTAAAAATAGACTTATTTTTAAAACAGAATATGTCCACTGCTTTCATCTAAGATACTAGTGTGCAATTGAAGGGATGTAGTATCTGATTCAGTTACATTAAAGTGAAGTTATCATGTAACAGACTTAGTGTCTCACCAGGTACTAAAGTGATACTAGGAACTGTAGAAAATGATCTTAAATACAAGAAATACCTCAATTTCTTTGCGATGTGAAACTCTCAATTTCTTTTCTGCTTTTGTTTCCTAAAGCTCTATTTCCTTCAAAGCTAAAACTAGTATTTGCTGGTTTCAAAGGCTATTTATTGCTGGAGTAGCACATCATTCCAAGTAATGCCTCTTAAGTACTATTAGCACTTATCTGATCTGAAAATGTAGAAACACATTCAAACAAAAACGCTGGATTAATAGACAGGACTAAAATAAAATAAAATAATAATTAAAAAAAACCAACAACAACACACAAAAAACCCCAAACACAAAACAGGAAACAAACGGAAGTTTTTAAAAGAAGGAACTGCAGTTGAAATATTTTAAAGATAAATAAACTTTTAGATTTGACTCCCTCTAGAGTATTTTTAAGGAAAAGCTTGATGCAGGAGATTCCTTTTCTTGTTACACAAACTCTCTCACAGCAGTCCCACCAAAATATACTTCTCTTCAGCAGAGCTCTTTGCCTAGTTCTAGTCACAGCCAGGCTTCTGCGGGGCTCAGATCAGAGTGCCTCAGTGCCTCATGGAGACCAGAAAACAAAGGAAGATCTTTTTTAATAAGAGATGAAAGAGCATAATAGTGCATGCTTACAGTTTCCAGAACAGGGACCAAATTCTGCCTGTCTGCACCACCTAAAGACAGTAGGAGAGCTCTCATTTTGTCCATAGACAAGTCAGAAAAGAGTGGATCCATGTCTGTTGGGACCTGTCTTAGTACAGGACCTTCATTCACTTTGACCCTTGAGGATTCCAACAAACTCAACACAGTGCTGCAATATCTGCAGATCCCAAATGTCTATTTTTTTCTTCTGAAAGGAGGATCATTACCTTTTTTAAAATATTTTAAATGAGCTGCGACAACATAGTTATTGAGGTTTTCACAACTCTTTCAGTTAAACTCTCAGTCCCTGTGTACACAACACAAGAATCACCAACGTTCAGCCATGCTCAGTACCCACAAATGCTCCCACTACTGCCCATTTTGGGGGAGCCACATGAGATCACAAGTAGTAGTGACATACTGGACAGAAGAAAAGACAGCACAGAAAAGCAACTGAATTTTCAGGAAAGAGACAAATTGAACCAAAACACAGCACCTTCCAAATAATTTATGTCTATGTTTCTAAGGAAAAACAAATGGAACATCAAATACATTCCATAAGATTCATATGTATAACAAAGAGGGAATAAAAGATATGCACAATTTTTCTCTTTTTTTTTTCTTTTTTTTTTTTTCTTTTTTTTCCAGGAAGTAAGATGGAAAGAAGGGGGGGCTGGGCAGGGGAAGGTGTAAATAAACTGTAGCTGCCTCGATCTGAAATGGAGACACTAGATTTCTTACTAACTAGATCAACTAACTACCCAGCATAAGATGGATTCTCAGTTACTGATTTACTAAAGCCACCAGAAAAAAAAAAAAAAAGGAAAAAAAACAAAACAAAACAACAAAACCCCCACAAAAACAAACCAAACAAAGTTGCATCTTTTTAGCTGCAGAAATGTATAGATAAATTCAATCTGCCTGTAACACATGCACTGTACTGCAGTCCCTCCAGGAAAAAAAAAAATAAAATAAATTGGATCACTATGACATAGACTCCAAAGGGTCAACTTGACATATTGCAGCATATCCCCCTACACAAAAAAAATAATTCACTAACAAACAGCACTTCCAAAAGTGCTCCTTTATTCCCCTTTCGCATTATAGTTTCTTATGAAATATTTCAGTGGATAACTTTGGTTCTTTGCCACGTTTCTCTCAATGTATTTATAAATATTTGGTTGGAAAGAAAGCAAACATTACAGGACACTTTATAAACCTTTGCTATTTTCATATAATACTTGAACTTATATATTATACTTCATATAATACTAGAATTGGTTATGTTTAAAAAATAATAATTATATTTTTTTTAATGGGGTGCGGTGCACAATGACACAAATTCTCCCATTC
>WYEA01017966.1:0-16716 GCA_033558465.1 Alcedo atthis
AACTTCAGAAAAGTGCAGTTAGTTAGAAGACTTAAGCTGAAAAGCAAAACCATTGCACAGAATTTGCTTGCTTTTCATTCAAACCAGGACAGCGAGTTAACCTTGGCTGAGCGCCAAACACCCACCCAGCTGCTCTCACTCCTCCTAAGCAGGGCAGGGGGAGAGGATGAAGAGGATGAGAAAGCTCATGTATTATGTTAAAGACAGGGAGACCACTTAGCAGTTACCACTGAGGACAAAACAGACTCAACTTGTGGAAGACTAATTTCTTGCCAATTAAAATAGATAAGAGTAATGAGAAATGATAAACATTTAAACAATGCCTGACGTGCCTCTCTCTCCCAAGCTAATCTTTACTCTTTTACCTTCTCTACCCAAACCAAGCAGCACAGTGTGATTTGGGGGTATGTCATGCTCTGAAAATTCTCCTTTTGGAAGTATGTCCCATGAGGAAAAGTGTGTTTTCTGAAACAAGTTGACATTTCTGACTAAAAGGGAGATTTTTTTAAATAACTTTTTTTTTTTTTTTCCTCCAGAGCGGACTTGCCCCAAAGTGCTCACTATGGCACTTTTCTTCTGCAAATTGTGCTTTCATCTAAATCAAAATGTTTCACAGAAATTTGCTATTCAGATTTAGAAACAAATCCTAGAAATAAACATTAAAATTGAAATTGTATGTTAGTTACATATTTTGTACTGGATATCAACTTAATGTCTAGGAGGATGTTCCTAATACCCTATACACAGGGACACATGGGACTTTGTGGCCAGCTGGTACATTGAATACCACAATCTTGTTCTTAAAAGTTCCTTCTGTACTTTTTTCACTGTCATGAAGGCATGGTGGCATACACCACAAACGATAGAACACCTTCAGTATCTCCTAGAAAAGTTTAGACTTCTCCAGGGCTTCTGGAGACTGAAAAATGGTAAAATCCTGCAGGAAAAGATGAGGACAGAGAGAAAATACATTAACTAAAAAAAGCTGAGGCCTTAAAAAGTCAGAGAATAAAAGAAAGCAAAATTCAATAGGGTTAGCAGTGAGAAAGTGAAATGAAACATTATGAGAGTCTAAAACAAAGATATGATAAATTTCAAAATCTATCCTTTTGGACTCTTTTTGGAAGTATTATTTTCAAAATAGAACACAAGTTATTTTTTTCCACACACACAAACACAAAAAGGCATCAGAAAAAAAAAGCTAAGAGATGTTTTAATGAATAGAATCCTAATTCTGAATGAATACTCATCAGAACAGATCAGTATTCTACCACTTTTGCTAAGCATAACATTTCTTTTTAAAAGCACATTGACAGGTGTCAGCTTCTTTTGAATTGACACATTTCCCTGTTAATTTTCAGTTTTCCTTGTGTCTCTGGGTACTGTTTCAGTAACCTAAAAGACAAGGTTCATATTCTTGATCACAGTAAAATTGTAATTCAGCAGTCCATTGGTATTAGTAGTGTCCTTAATAACTGCTGTTAAACTCCACATATAGACTGACTGACATCAGTGGGACTACAGTGCTGTGCTGATTTGGGTTCTAAATCAGAGTGCTTTCCCTGAAGGCAAAAGAGATGTATTGATTTAACCAACCTAAGATCTGGCCTCAGATGAACACAACCTTATCCATTTAAATCAAAATTCAGTACCTCTTCTGGTATTCTAATGGTTTTAAATATATATCTCCATCAATTGCTGCATGGTAACGTGATCAGTGTTCAGCTTGAGAAAACCTGCAAGCTTCAAATGTTCCTAAGCCAGTTCTGTATTGTTTTAGTGGGAAAGATGAGGAAAGACCAACTTTTCTTGGTGAGGATGGAGTGGGAATCCATGAGGCCCATTAAGAATTTAGCAAAGAAGAATATTATTTTGTCATATAGTTGAAACTGCTGGCAGTGTAAGCTTGACTGTGGTGCCTAAATGACAAATCACTAACTCCTGTCAAAAATCCTCAGTATTTTTACTCTGTCTTGGAAATTAAGGATCAATTCATGTAACAGAAAAATGATGGTAAATCAGGAGTACTGATGCGTGAGAATAGAAAGAATGGTTTGTGGTTTTCATGAGAAGATTGCCAGTTTGCAGCATTTAAATTGCATGCAAACTGTTTTTTACATCTGTAATTGAAGATGTTGTCTTTAAGGAGGGTTGACTTGACAGTGACAGACTTCTACAGAATACAAAGACATGAACATGGGCTTGTGCTTGCCTTGGAAGTGATTCACTGGCTCCTACCGTGCTGTTCCTTTATTCCACAGAATGCCGTGGGATGCTAAATTGACTTCTGTGTGAGACTAAAGGTGCTTGTTACACAGCAGTGGCAAGAGGTGTTGAAGCATAAAGAGGACGTGCAGAAAGACTTTGATTTCCAAAAGAAAAATCTTTTATTTTTGAGATTAAAATAAATACAAAAGGATGATTTTTGAAGTGTCAGTGTTCGTAAGGTTTTCTTTTTAATGAATAAAATTCATTCTGGAGCAGACACAAGGTGTTCCACAGAATTTATTATTTAAAACTTAATATTCATTAGACTGGGAGGCCTGTATGGGTTTAGGAGAGCTTCATACTGTATCAATGTAACTGGGCAATCGTTTCTCATTTCTTGAGGTGATATGGCAGTGTGTAACACACGTATTTATTAAAATACAGTATATATTGCTAAATATGAACTTTTCCTGCATTTTTCCCAATATTCCTTTGTTATTCTCTTTCTAAAAACTGTACATTGTGCTGGTTTTTTTTTTTAAATATCTAAAGGACAGGATTGGATTTCTCCTATGCCTGTTAAGATCAATTTATTTTTTCAGAGGAGTCATTTCTAGGTGATGTAAGATGGTGTAGTTTTTAGCAGCAGAATGTTTTGTCTATGAAAGTCAAGACATGATAGAAGATAAGGAAGAGAATGTGAGTTCTAAAAAACGGTGCTGTTAGCTCATTGTCATTTTGATATGGCTAAGACAAGACTGAGTTGGCTTTCCTGAAGGTGGCTTTAGAGACAAAATTCATTGCATTTGTCTTTAGCTGCCTGTGAATATGTGCTTATTTTTTAATTCAGCTGTATGCTTTGGTACATAGTATGGTGCTGCTAAATGAATGTTAGATTAATTTGCTTGCTTTAGGTATTTAATAAAAATAATGCAAAATTACATATTCATGTTAACGTTATTACAAATAATATTACATTTATACAATAGTATAATAATGTAAAATAATAAAAACAATACATCAAGTAATAATAAAGCTAATAATATGTAATGTAAAATAATGTAAACATAATATTAAAAGTACAGTGGAACATGGTTAGTTGTATAGCATATTTCATTTGTGAGGCTACAGATTGACAGCAGAGCTGTGTTCTGCAGTATTCTGAATGTAGTATATAGGGCAAATACATTTGTAAGCATTGATACAATGTTCTTAAGAAAACAGTAAAGCATGTTTTTTCATTGAAAAACTACTTTATACCATAAAGCAAATTATAGAAGCGAGTTCAACAAAAGGTTTAGTGAATGTTCAGCATAAGTGAAGCATACCATTGATAGTCTCTCCTAGCCTGGAGGCTGGAGATGCAAGAATGACTGTTCTCTTTCACCTAATCCAGTTCTATTTATGAAAGACAGAAGACCAGGTGGAAAATACAACTGAACCTGTAGTTTCAAGTGGCAGTTTTTGAGAACTGAACATCAGTAACATGTTGTTGGAGGCCATTTGATGGTAGGGTTTTACAGGAGCTTCTAGAGAACATTTTTGGTAATAAAGATGGGTTTCCTAACTGTAATCTTGAGATGTACATTCCCTGGTTAATTTTCTTGTCTGTCCCTTTTCTGAAAAGGGATAGATAGAAATGAGTGTAGATGTAGCAGATCTATAACAAATAATAATGTTGGCTGCTCAACAGAAGCATTTTCATTTGATTGTACTTGAGGATGAATGAGTGGGTTATTCAAACCTTGTCTGAAATAAATTAGCATTTATGAATTGACAGAGACAGACATATTCTCTGGATGACTGTTCAAGCGCCTGGTGCACCACCAAGGACTTCAATGACTAAGATGTCAATTGAAGATATTTTTAAATCCTAGGGACTAAAAAGTCTCAAAGAACCTTATTACAGTTTTATGAAGATTAGATTTTTGTCATCTTTACCTGAACTGTTTTTCACCTTACTCTGTGTGTTATTTTCTGAATTCTTAGTTTGTTCAGAGAGTCAGTTAAGTGTGAGCAGCTCTTAGGTTAAACATACCTTAGTGTGAGATTGGTCCTTGGTCCCTGACCCTCACCCCACCCTGTCACCTGGCCCACCCCTCCTGCAGGAAACTGCAGGTTTTCATCTAGCTTTACATCACAAAGGAAAAGAAAGAAAGAAAAAGGCAAATTTCTAGAGCAAAGCAGCTTGCTTTGTCAGGGGAGCATGTGAATACATCTGTTGTGGTCATTAGGCCCCCAAAAAAGGTGTCATTGCAATAATACACTGGATTTCAAAAGATTACATGTTCAGTATGCATATAAAGTATATATGACTGTATATATTATTTTATGTTGTCATATCCAAGTGTAAGTAGAAATGCTCCCCTCAAGTGAAATATATTAGAAAAAGCCCTTGCTGACTGCATGAAGAATTTTATTTTTGAAAAGAAGAATATAAGAACCATGTAATGTGACAGGGCTTGTACTGTAAAGAAGACACAGCACAATTAATTCCATTATTTGAAATAAAAAGTTGTGTGTGTTTTGTTTTGTTTTGTTTTTGGGTTTTTTTTTCCTCATTTCTGTGTAATTTCCATGTACAGTTAGGGAAAAGGATGCTTTAATTTGGCCACAGGTGATAACCCAAAGATTAATATTTTTCTTCTTTTAAAGCTCCTGCACAGCAAGCAAGGGAAAAGAGATTTTCTGTGTATATATGACTTTTCAAATTGGGCAAAATTTAAGATTATCATTATATTTATGCAAATGATCTTTACTCAAGTTAGAATAATTTATACCTCAAATAATGGGTAATAAAATCTTTGTTATTTCTTCAGGTAATACTCATAAGTTCAGAGAACTGGAGCAGTTTCAGAAAAAGACCAACCAGCTCTCTGGAGCTTCAGTTTTGGTGCACACACAATCTGAACATGTCTGTTGCAAAGGGAATAATAAAAAGGGAGGGGCTCTTGAACAAAAAGAACTGTGCGTTAACTTTTCGTTCCATCTAGCCACACATACAACCTTGAATTACAGCTGATAAATATCTGCATGCAGCCTGGGTAGGATATTTAAAAGCACTTCTCATTGGCCTTCATGTGTTCTGATGGTTTCAAGAGAATCTCTGCTGCAGAAGCTTCCCAGAACAGTTAGTAAGTCTGACTACTTTTTGTGCTTGCTCTTTTTACACTGGGATGGAAAAAAAAAAAAAGTGGAAATCTGGTCATTTAAAACAAATCTGCTTATTGGAAATCCATTTTCATAAAATAATACTTTAAAATAGCTGCTGGAATACTTGGCACATATGATAATGATAAAATAATAGTGATGCAGCTTTATATCAATATTAAATTGCACTGACATGATCTCTCTGCACCTGAAGATTTACTA
This sequence comes from Alcedo atthis, assembly GCA_033558465.1. Classification (NCBI taxonomy): domain Eukaryota; kingdom Metazoa; phylum Chordata; class Aves; order Coraciiformes; family Alcedinidae; genus Alcedo; species Alcedo atthis. The sequence goes on from WYEA01017966.1 coordinate 5,581, forward strand.
TATAGCATACTCATCGCGTATAAATATATATATATATGCACACTAAGTCATGTTGTACCAGCTTTCTACACTCCAAGGTGTTGATTTGGTTGAGTGCCTTACTTGGTGTAAAACTGTTTATTTTTCTAACGTAACCTGTTTATGGCACTGTTCCCAAGAAGGGGGAGCTCAAGAAATCCCTGTAATGTCTTTGGATGAAATGGATACTGAAAAAAAAAAAGTAAAAGAGAAAGTGTGAAGCTTCTCAGTCCCCAGATTAGATTCCTGTCACTTACATCTGAAAGAAAGTATTGTCTTTCTGGAGGTAAGAGCTAACTGTGTGCTACTTCTTTCCCATTCCATTTGAAATTGTAATACAGCCCTTTGATTTTTTACTTTGGCATAGCTTCAGTTAGGTGTACACTTTCTTAGCTTCTTTGAAAAATAACTTGTGTAACTCGGAGGTTTTCCTGGACATTATTTTTTAAAAATAACACCAGATTCCTGGAAGCTTTCTGCTGAGTTGTTAGGGACTTGTTGAGGTTAAAAAAAAAAAAAAAAAAAAAAAAAAAAAAAGGAGCTGAAAGGATCAGGTGGTTCTTTGTTTACTCTTGGGTTATTTGGGAGAAGCATATGGTTCACTTTCTATTGGAGGCTGTAGTTGTATGTCATGCTGATGCTTAATATAGCATGCCAAAAATCAGTCTATGTTGCTTTACCTCAGCTTCTATATTCAGGAAATTAATTTTAATGCATGTCACGTAGAGTATGAACCTTTAAGTGAAAGTACATTTCAAATACAGAAAAAAAATCAGGCTAGTAATTAGAGCCCAACTTTCCTTGCATTGACAGCAGCCAAGTCATTTATTAAGTCAATGTAGCAGAGTAACACAGCAACATCACACTTGATTGAAATCTTGGCCAAGTCTGACAGATGTTTTCAACTCATTGTCAATCTCAAGTATGTTTTAATGAGTTTCAAGTGGCTGGAGCTCCCCTCTGCAGATGCCACTGTTACTGAAACCGTGAAAAGAATCTTTAGGGCAATGACAGCATGGAAAATTAGTTTGAGTAAGTAATGTGTCAGAAGAAATCCTAACTAGCACCACGAGTGCTGTTCCTGAGGATGATCCTCACCTTTTGTATAGGTTAGACTTGTGTAAGTTCAGATGAGTTTATGTGAATACCCCAAATTCTCAAAGCATTTATATCTCAAACAAAAAAAAAGAAATTTTGGAAGAGAGAATTATTCAGGGGTTGCTGGTAGTACCTGTATCCACATTATTCAGAAAAAAAAAAAAAAAAGGAACAATTGATTTTGTTGCTCTGGCTAGGAGTCAAAAGAACAAAAGTGTAGCAGAATAGAAAAAACAACAAAACCATGATATTGGGCTGAGCAGAAATGATGGCAACTGTTCAGCTGAAGTAGTGTGGTTGATTCAAACTGGATCAAGAGCAAAGCTGTTGATCATAGCACTTACCTAGTTGGACAGTTTATGCACTGCAGAGCAAGTAAGTGGGATAACAGAAAAAGAGACTGAGATGCAAGGGATGCCTAAGGTGGAAGTCCATTTAATTCTTCACTTTGATAAGGTTTACTAAGTTCTTTGCTGGGCAACAGACCAAAGTGATGTAAAATGAATTCTGAGCAAACCAAATTTTGGTAGACTGCCATATAGATTGTCTCACTCTGTGTGGGGTGAGGGCTGTTTGGTTTGTTTTTTTTCTTTGGGTAGGTTGTTGTTTTTTTTTTTTATCACATTAGCAACCTGTGTTGAGAGTGAAAAACCCTGATAGATAGAAAAAAGTGTTCTGCAAGTATGAAGCTGTGCACTTTTTATTAACATATTTTTTGTTGACATATTTGTCAACGTATTATTTGTTGACATGTTTGTCTATGTATTTTTTGTGGAAGCAGCAAGTTAAGTGGAGTTCAGTGTTGCCTGATGTATAACATTCAGGTTTATGTAATGCTTGCTTGGAATTGAGCATATTCTAGAACATCTTTTTAAAATGTAAATAACCTCCTAAGTGTGCTAACTGGAAGTTTTGCCTGCTTTAATGTTTCTGTATAACGTCAGGGCAAGGAAAAGAGAATAAGATGTGAAGAGAACCTGGCCAAAGCATTGTTTTAAAGTGGTTTGGATTTGTGTGTTTTGGTTTGGTTTTGTTTTGTGGTTGTTTTTGTTTTATTTTGTTATGTTTGTGTTTTTTGTTTGTTTCTTTAGTTTGGGGTTTTTTTGGGGGGCAGGGGGGAGTGTGTGTGTTTGTTTTGGTGAACAAAACATACCATTTTATATCTCTGTTTTACAATAGTTCCTGAATAAAGTAATTTTTTTTTTTTCTGCTAGCAAAAAACACACTAAGCTCTTTTTGAAACCAAATTAAAGTAAATGTTTGGGATGTATATGAAATGGTAGTATAAAGAAATACTAAAAAAAAAGGAAAAGCAAGCTAGAAAATAATTCGTATTAGGTTCTAGGTTTCAACATATATCAAGAGCACTCAAATTTATCCAAGGTTATATCTTTAGTTCCTTAGTGAAGTTGTGTATATATAGAAGGATATAATTTCTGAAATGTTGATACCTATTATTAAGATTTAACGCACAGATGCTGTTGGGACACCTATGAAAGCGTGTGCTTCTTTCTAATGAAAGTATTTATTTGGCATATGTGAAAAAACGAAATATTCACACTTTAATTAGGTTTTGCACTGATATCTGAATTTTGTGAAAATATGATTGAAATTCATGTAATATGTTGAAATGTTCTGCATGATGAATCCAGAATTGCCTCTACAGCAGGGTCTAAAATGGTCTTACCTGCCCAGAAAATAATTCCATTAATCTCTGAAAACTGCATGGAAAACAACAATCCAAACTGATTTTGTGCTAACTCGTACTCTTCTCTGTTATTTCAGGAAGTTTTAATTAGGTGTTTGAATCCACTGTCACTGGAACTTATCAAGGTACATCTGACAACAAATAGTTCTTAGAGATTTGTTGATATGCATGTAAACAAGTGAGATATCATAATTTCCTTGAGAAAACTGCTGCCCAAACCAGCATCTTCAGGGATTTGGTCACTTGGCTGTTGCTTGTTGAAACTACATAATTCCTCTTTTTGTGCCTTTCTTCTTCTTTCAGGTTTACTGTTATCCTGTGATGCACACCCTGTGTATGGCTGGGGAACATGAGAATGAGCAGTGTCTGACCAGTGGTATGACTTAAACCTGCGAGACTTCCTTGCAGCCAGTTACAACAGAGAAAATCAACATGTGCTGAAGTGGTCACAGCAGGTTTGGAGGTGAGAGGACAAACAGGGAAAAGCACTGTTCTTCAGGTCAATTTGCTGGGTGCAATTGTGTGTCACATAAAGAATGAAATGAGGTGAGTATGTATGTGTCTGCTCCACTTCAAAAGCTGTGTTAGGCTGGACTGCAGCACTGGAAATGTTTCTGGCAGTGTGCCAAGGCAAAGCTATGCTGATATTCTACTGTACAGTAGTTAGAATCACTATTCTTAGGTAATCACAATCTGTCACAATCCAGTATACAAGTTATTATTTACTTTAACTTCAGTCCAAAGAGGAAAGGACGGATTTCCAATATTTTAAAACTGTTCCACTGATCTGTTAAAATTCTGTTACAGTTTTCAGAAAGCTTGTATAAAAAATAAGTGAGGATAACTTGCACTTTTGCCACCTTAATTCAACAACAGGATATACTGATCGAGTTAGTGTGAAAATAGATCTCTGAGAAATCCAGCAGTAGGAATCTGGGCTCTTGTTTTCATTGGAATAAACCACATTTAGGGTTTCCACTTGTAAGAAGCAAAACCAGGCATTTGCTTGAGAAGGCTCTGGTGCCTCTGAAACATGTGCTGATTAGTACTGGTGTCTCACCATCTGGAAATACTTAAGCTGGAGGACATTTTGTATTCTTCCCTCTTCATCAGTAATTGGCAACTGTATTTTCTGCCTACAATCAATTGCTTTTATATTCAAAGTAATATTTCTAAGTAAGAAGAAATATTACAGCAGCTAGAGATGCTATTGATTTTAGGTAGAAAATGCCCTTTCCAAATGCCATTGCAGATGGCTGAAAGACAATCTGTGACATCACTAACATGGCCAATAAATCTGTTATTTGGCAAACCAAGGAATGAACACAAGTAGATGCGGTTCTTAAATTAAATTCTGTATGATCCATGGTATACAGGGAAGGGAAGGGTCAGATGGGGGCATCATGTACAAAGACCAATGCGTTGATATAGTAAGTGAAGAAATTCCAAATGTATACAGTATAAGACTGCATCAGATGTCCTGTTTCATATTAGGATGGAGTTTGGAATGGTAAATACAACTTTTGCTATCCTGAAGAACAAGAGTTTTACACTGGTCTTGCAGCCCATGCACATGTGTGTTGTAGCACAGTTCTAGATTCACAGATGATGTGATTTCAGTCTGGTGTATTTTCCACAGTCTTTCTGAGTACTGTAATCTCTATCTCCAGTGATTCTTGTCAAGAACTGAAGAACTGCTTATTTTAGCTGTTATTAGAAGTGCAGAATGGAAAATAATGAGAGCAAGTATGTTGGAGGCAATGTATCCCATTGAGACCCTGCTCAGTTTAGTAGAGGCCAGGAGAAGGGTCCATCAAGTCTTCTGGCTACCTTTTTTTCCCCTAAGTTCTTCAGTTGTAATGTTATAATGTAGTTACAAAGTACTTGTTTTATCATCCCAAAAAATGACATAGCTTTTGTTGTTGTTGTTTTTTGTTTAGAAATTTAGCTCTGGCAAATGAAGAGTAGGAGGAATAATTTCCTTTTTTTCCCCCCTTCTGAAATATTAAAACTTCTTGATAATCGTTTTGTGCTTGAGGAAAGAAGTTACTATACTGAGCAGTTTCTAGATGATCTTAACTTGTCCAGTGACAGTCCCATTGTTCTTGCAGACCATAAAAATCTCAGAGGAAATTGTTCAGGAGAGAAGGTTTGAAAATAGTCAGAGAGAAGTCCTTCAGAATTATGAAGCTCAACACCTAGATTTTAATTAGAGGCTTTTCTATGTCTGCAAGTCAACCCCTACATCAAGCCCTGTCCATTCAGAGTGGGAGGGTAAATACTGACTCTGAACATGAAGTTGTTGTACACTGAGTCACTCCTTTTCAGTGAAGTCCCAATAACTTTTCTTCTATTTGTTTGTATCTTTGAATAAATTTTCAAATTCAGTCTTTTGTTGGTATCAGCTTCCAGCATTATAAATGTTCTTACTCTCAATGTTCTATTAAATTACATGTCAACAGGTGATAACTTGTGCTTCACTGGTGCAGTCTTTCACTTCATCATGCAAAATGTGCATTGTTTCAAACAAAAATTTAGTGACACTGTTTAGGATTATTATGCATTTATAGCTTCACAGGTGACACTGTGATGGGCATGGAAAGATAGAGGATCCATGAGTAATTATGTTTTTTGTGGTCCATAAATGCTAGCAGGACTCTGATAAGATGGAGCAGACAAGTAGTTAGAGCTGGGTGGCTACTCTGTTTACTTCTGATCTGCTTCAGTGTTCCTGCTCCTGTGCAGGCCAAATTCTTGTCGTCTAATCAGATGAGCATTTCAAGTTTATTTTTTATTTTAGTTCTTAATATTTGAGGCTTTTTTTTAAGAAGACGTGAGCTCCTGTGGGTGAGGATGGCTTTAGGTGTCTCATTACAATCCCTTTTCATTTTCCCCACAGGTGGCTTCCTGCTTTATGAAAACAACACAGGCACTACTTACTTTGGAAAGTCTCTAACTTGAAGTCTTTACCAGTCTAGAATTTAAATACTATGTCAACAGAAGCCAGGCCCCCAAGTATTAAACAGACTCAAAATATTGAGTGCTAAGGAAGAGAAATATCCTGCTTTTCTTCTTTGGCTCCAAGTAATATGCTCTTTGGAATGAAGTTAAAGTAACTCACTCAATATGATAAGAACCTGCTCATGACATTTCTTGCACCACAACCTGTGAAGCAGGACGGTGATGAGCATTTGAATATGTGACCATCCTGCATGTATAGGTCTTAGAGCTAAGAATTAATGATGGTTTATAACCTCAGTGGAGAGAAGCTTCAGTGGGCTGTGCTGAAAAATCCTCATTTGATATTTGAATACGGAGCAGTCAAAGAAAGATTAAAAAAAATTAAAAATGCTACAGGCTTCATCCTTCAGGCTTTCACAGAAAGGTGAGATGAAAGACAGCAGATGGATTTATATTTTTACTTAGCAGCAAAACTATGGATCAGTTTCTTATAAACAGATTCTCAGCCAAATATAGCTTGACAGTAATTCTATAAGATTCATCAAGTCAAGGGAAGTGATTAGGTCTGATGCCATGAAATAACATGAAAGTAGGATATCCAGTGTGATTTCAGTATTTCAGACTTGAGTCCATTAAATGTATTTTCTTATGAAAGTGCCACCCTGCGACAACAGTTTTAATTATGGAGTATTCTTTAGAATGCTGCATAATTCTTAGACAATTCAAATTCTAATTTACAGTGATTTTGAGCATTACTACAATAATTTCCAGAGGGTAGATAGCACTGTGACTTTCAACTTCTGTAACATGATAAAGGTGAGGATTTTAAGCCTTAAAAATGTTTTCAGGTGTTAGTCTAACAGGTTTGGTTTACACATTCAGGCTGTCAATGTAATAATGTCTTGAACTACAAATGCTCCAGAAAAAAAACACACAGTGTAAAATATTTAATGAGATGCATTATAGTCTTGCATTCTTCTTGTAATGCCCAAAGGTGGGTCTGCACTGCCATGAAACAAACGGAGGCATTTCCTGTCGCATCAAGGCTCTGAGATATAGTTTATTTTCATGAACTCTGCCTAAACTTCTAAAATGGCAAATTTCTATTAATAACTGCTGAAAAAGCATAGATTCTCATAGTTGATCCCAGCTCTGACTGACTCAGTAGGAAGCAGATGCCTAAAATGACCTTGTATGTTTGACTTAATATCTCTTACAGGTTTCACTGCATAGAATCATAGAAATGTATGGGTTGAAAGGGACCTCTAGAGCTCATCTAGTCCAACCCCCCCTGCTGAGATCAGGGACATTGCAACTGGAGCAGGTTGCTCAGAGCCTTGTCTAGCCCCAGCTTGAATGTCTCCAGTGATAGGGCCTCAGCCACCTCCATGGGCAACCTGTTCCAGTGCTCCACCATTTTCATGGTAAAGAACTTCCTTATTTCTACTCTAAATCCACTCCTTTCTAATTTAAAACCATTGCCCCTTGTCCAGTAATAATGATCTACCTAAGTCCTGTTTTCATGTGACTTAAAACCAATTTGAAGAAAATATTTAAATGTAGATACCTTAAAATAAGGTTTTCTTTTCAAAATCACATAGGTATCTAAATTATGTTGATTTTACTGGAAGATAAGTATCTCAATGTCTTCTGGATATGGTTACTTATAGATTTTTTTTCACATTAGTTATCAGCCTATATTAAATAAGAGATGTGTGGTTTATTCCTTTGCCTATTTGCATGTTTCTCTTGCACTATTTAAAGTACAGTGTATTTTTTCTTTTGGAAACCTTTACAAGGTCTGTGTACTGCTTCATTCAGCTGTCATATGTCTTTGAAATGATTATTGATATTCCAAAGCACAAGACCAGAAGAGGATGTCCTTGTTGGTAAGTCTGGATGATCAGGTCTGAACATGCAGCGTTGAGGAGCTGTGCTGCAAAATCTCATTTGTACAAACAGATGGCAGGCAGAGATGGTTTGTGCAGAGGAATTCTGGGCAAGCCAAGGAAGAGGCTGGCACTACAGCCTATGGAAATTTAGCTGGTTGTTGGTGTACACAAACTCAGCAGTCTGCTAAGTGCTCAGTTGTGGGAGCTCTACCAGGCCAGTGTAAGGTGATTTTTGCTGAGGCTAATGACTCATGATTTAACAGGAAAGAAAAGGATGCAGAGACCTGCCAGGTCTCTAATAGCATTAGTGATGTTGACAGTGCCTTATAGAAGAGAATGATTATTAACAATGCTTATTAGTGACCTCTTTCCATCTGCAAAAGAGGATGTTTGTCGTTTTGTTTTGGTTTTGTTTTTTTTTTTTTATGGACAGATTTAAAGCAAATTTCTCTGAGCAGGTTTCCAAAGCAAGCTCTTGGGGGGATAGTATTTTTCGAAGCAGATATCTCAAGTTAGGTATCTAGTCATGTTGTTAGGCCCTTAATTAGAGGTCTCTCCTATTATGGCTCCTTGGTGACTTCAGGAGTCACTCTGCAGGGAGCTGTTTGTAAAGGTGGGTTTAAGTCCCTCAGTTTTCAAGCTTCAGCTTTGTGGAAGAAGTCTGTGCACTATGTAATGGATTAAACCAAAGGAGCTCTGCTTAATAGGGATCCAGGAACATGTCAAGAAATGCTGGTACAGAGTGAGTAAAAGAAAAATGCAAAAAACAATGTACCTTTCTTTGGACTCTTTCATGTCAATTCACTGTTTACAGAGTGGATTGTTTTAGTGGCTTTATTTGGAGATGTTTCTAAGAATAACAGTGAAATGTGTCACAGACTGTCTGCTTAATCTAGCACAAGGGTCTTCACTAATGTTTTCACTGTTGGAGGCAATTAATCTGTTTGTTGCTGATCATTTTTCTGGTTATTGCAGCTCCAAAAAGAGATCTGCCCTCATGCTCATGAGATGCTGTTTTGTTAAAAGTGTGATGGCTCAGCCATCCTAGGTTCCCCTACATGTGTTGACTGATCTGGAGAAACACTTAAGGAAGTTGTTAAAAATGACAGTTCCTAGATATGCCTATTTGAAAGGTTCCTTCAGCTTACTGTGGGACCTTTTTGGTATGAAGGGGAAAAAGGCAAATGAAATTGCCATAAACTTTTAGTGCAGTATAAGGGTAGCACAGTTAATTCCACAGTTATATTCATGCTGGCACTTGGAACACAAGTTCATCTATGTATTTTACTTCATTGGTTGTTGTGAAAAGCACACAACTGCTATGTAGTCAATGCCCATCATCATAGTGAATAATGAACATACCATATAGATATCCTTCAAGTTTAAGTCTTACAGAATTTCACAAATAGCTTCTTTCAGATGAAATCATGGCACTTGTAAGTGAGCTTTTGACTTTCTGGAACATATTACGGGATACTTCTGTGGTACACTTGTTAGCAGGGCTATAATATGTCCTTGATTACATTTAAGTCTGCCTAAATTGATTGCTGGGCACACTTAAAGAGTTTTTCTTCATTCAGAGACTAAGATGTTCACATTGTTTAATGACAATGACAACAGGAAAGGGGACATGTGCTTGGGTACTGTAAGTCCTGAAAAGAAGGAAAGAACATAACGAATGTGAAAAGGGGGAAGATTGTGAAGGCTGTCAAATCACAGAATCATTATGGTTGGAAAGGACCTCCAGGGTCATGAAGTCCAACCTTTGTCCTAGCACTTCTCTAACCACTACCCCATATCCTCAAATGCATTTTTCCTATGCATTTTTCATTTAAGTCTAATAATTAATGCCAAAAGGAGACTGAGACACTGAGCTTGTATACTTTGAATGGAATAAAAATGCTGTTATTGAAAGAAATGCTGTTGCCTAGAGCAGGTAACATATCCCAGTTTAGTAACATTAAGTACTGTCTAGTGGTCATATGCCTGGCTGATACACAGGGAAAGAAGTAGGGAAAGAGCTTTCTGAGAATGTCCACTACATAGTTAAAAATGGTTTTAATTTATTATTCAGAAACTGACCCTTCTTTTCTGTTCTTTGAAATGACATGTTAGGCATCTTTTTATTAGCTAAAATCAGTCTCAAAATTTAAGTGCCTAACTTTGGTATAACATGATCTATACATTAATCTCACTAAGAAAAGAATAGACTACATTCTAATTTTAAGTAAATAGCTTTTTTTCACCCAGTAGTGAATAGCTCAGTGGTCTTGTGGGACAGAAATGGCCTTCAGGTGAAACTACTCAGTGCTCTTTGCACAAGGCAGACTGCCAGGTGCAATTAGTGATTGTATATGAGGAAAAGAAGTTGAGAAGTCTCTTTTATTTTCTTTTTTTTCTTCTATGTGCCTGGAGGTTTTGCTTTTCTCTCTAGGGGAAGGAGGAAAGTTTGTTCTTGTGGAGTCCAAAGGGTGCTCTGTGCAACAGAGCTCTTTTAGTAGTTTCACAATGAAAATTGCTGCAGGACTTGTTGAGCCCCAGACCACCTGATTGTGAAGGTATGTTTCTTCTGGTTGTGGAGTTGGGCAACTGCCTAGGATATAACAAATGTTTATGCTGGTTCTTCTTAGTACTGTTGCTTTAGATATACAGCAAATTATTTTTTTTTCCCTGCTCTTGGTTAAGAAGTGGTGTAGCAAACTATTAAATTTTTCCAGTCTTTGGCAGTCTTACAGTGTCCAAAATAATGCTGATAGCCAGATGAGTATTCATAGTGGGGATATCCTTAGAGCAATGTAATTTATTTTTTTTTTCCTTAAAAATGAGCAGTGTTCTAGTGAACCTTGTTACTGGAAAGGGCTACCCTCTTCTCCTAAAGTAGTTTAATGTGGTGTTTGTTCTAAAATTACCAGAGATTTTAGCATTTACTTATGTAGGACTTGATTCAGTAAAGAAAAAATGCTGAAACCTTCCCCCCCCACCCCCCCCAATGTTTAGAGCCTTTTAATCACTGTAATCTGACAGACAATTGTCTTAAAGTTTACAAAGCAGAAGTACTAATAGTTATTCCAATAAAACAGACCAATTGTTTTGCAGACCAATTTTAGTCCTCCTTTTCCTTCTGCCTTCTTTCTCTAAGGACATTTTAATGGTGATGGCTATAAGGTTTTCTATAATAGAACAAAACTGGTATTGTAGAAACTGCTGCTTGAACCAAGGTCTAGTGCCTTTGATAGTATATGTAAAGTAAACTTGGGTAAAGCTCACTTAAAAAGTTGCTCTTGGAACTTAAGAAGAGGAGACTGAGGGGGGACCTCATTAATGTTTATGAATATGTTAAGGGTGAGTGTAGAGAGAATGGAGCCAGACTTTTCTCAGTGTTGTCCAATGACAGGACGAGAGGCAATGGGTGCAAGCTGGAGCACAAGAGGTTTAGGGTCAACACAAGGAAGAACTTTT
>WYEA01017967.1:0-18621 GCA_033558465.1 Alcedo atthis
TTAAATATATATATATAAATATATATATGTAAAAAAATATATATTATATATATATATATATATATGTCTCATGGCTGGTAATGTTTTAACTTTATGAAACCTCACAATAACACTCACCATACATTATGTTAATGCATTTTGAAAGTTACAGAGGAAGGCATATTCTAGAAGTTCAATGAATCATTCAATTTCCAGCTGTACTTCCTCCACGTATCAGCAGATTCCCGGTGTCATGCTGTCAAACTGTGGAAGGCTGTGTTAGAATGAAACACTCCAACACAGCCTTCAGCTGGGGATGGAAATCTCCAACCTGTCAGAACTCCACAAACCATCACTCTGCCTTGGCGAAGATGCTACATGCCAACATCTTGACATCATTTAGAAATCAAGGAACTTAAAGGGGAAAAGAAAAGGGGAGGGAGGGGGAAGGAAAAAAAAATAATATTTTTTTTCTGAAGGCCTATAGTAAAATTTGAGCTGTGATAAAAGAGAAAAAAAGATGTTGCCATACAGGGATATAAAATCTGAGTGGGTTTATCACCGTGATAATGATGGGCATTTGGGTAAGCTTAGGAGTGGGGAAGTGAAGGTTTCAATTTCTGGGCATTTTGAAATTATTATTTGCTTTAGATTACCTCCTTAATTCCTGCTTTATCAGAAATTATGGTGCACTATTTCTATATTCCATTAGTATCTGCAACCACCACCCATTAATATTTAATATAACTTTTAATATTGCACATTTTTATCCCCATGAATAGATATGAAGTGCAATACAAATTAATTTTAGCTAACTGGTTTTCTAAAAGACAATATAAAGCTTATTACTACTTGTACAAATACAACACATCTGGAGAATTCAGTGGTGGTGAAAGCTGAAACAACTACAGAGTATTTCTTAAAGGTAGAATTAATTAAATAGTATCACAATAATGCACACAGGTCCTCAGAAGAAATCTGATAGGTATAGTCATCTTAAAAATATTCATTCTGTTAATTTAAGGTAAATAAGCATAGGAAGTCTGTATATTAATATATTAAAGATATTTATATATATATAGAACACAGAGTAAAAATAACATTAATTGTAATTTGTTTGATGAATATGGGTCAGTGTGTGGGCAGTAATTCCTTATAAAATCTATTCAGCATTGTCCAGCCTGCTCTGCTTAATTTCAATATCTAACATTTTCATAATGAAAATTGTTTGTTCACTTCTTTCTTCATATTGCATTAATTCATATCCAACAACAACAACAAAATCAGATGGAATAATACTCAAAAGTCTGTAGCAATTCACAGCATTGCTTTTAGTTGTAATTTAATCCTTTTATTTACTTTTCCTTCATAAAACAGGATACTTTCAGAGGCTTCCTGAGGCTATGCTAAGAAAGGACCATACTTCATTATATCAAAAATGAAAGCATTCATTCCAGTACTTGAAGGGAACAAAAAAAACCCCAAAACAAAACTCCTAATAGAATTGAAGAAATTCAGGAAAATTAACTAAACCGTATGTCAAGAACCAGATTGTCAAAGAATTTACTGTGCTGCATGTATTACATCAACTTCCATAGGGAGGCATATATCCTATAAAGACCTGGTAACAGAAATAAGAGGATAAGAAGATATTTTTTAATATAATTCAACATCTGAAATGCCATTTAGTCAAAAATGGAAGGCAAATGAACAAGGCCCATGCAACAGCCTGCTTGGTGGATGGGGCCTCTGTCTGGGGACATATGAGAGGAGTATTCTGAGAAACATATAAAGTGAGCCAGTCAGTTCATCAAAGTACTGAAGTGAGATTTATACTTATTAAAAGCTCCTTTTTAAGTAAGTGCACACTGATTTTGTTTCCAGAGACCAGGCAGACCTTAGCCATTTCCACTCCAAACACTTTTATCTGGATGTCTTTAGGCTGAGCACTGCCAGGACACTCACCTCTGTTTCACATGAGACACCAGCAAGTCCCACACTAAATTAGGGCTGGGCTCAAAAGTGCACATCACTTAACCTCTCAAGTCAGGCACTAACTGGATATAATTGAGTGGGGTGAGCCTGGGACCTAACTAATTTCAGTCTGCCCATACAGTTTAGCATCTCGTTGGCTTTTCCTTTCTGAGGAGCACTTTTTTTTCACCTAAGTAGTGATTTTTGAATACTTATTAGAAAGTATTCATTACAAAGAAGAAACTGGAAAAATTGAGGGAAAAAGACTCTAAGTGTGAAAGCTAATCCCACGTTTAGTCTGGAGCAGAACACTAAGCAATGAATTGCAGTCTCACCAAATAAAATATAAAAGAAAGCAAGAAGAAAACCAAGCATCTTGGACTTAAAGAGATTAGTGCTATTTGAGATGCCTCTGAGTATTAACTTTACTATCCAGTTGCTGCTTTAGAAGCCTTTGGGTATCCCACAGGGGTCTGTGTATCTCAAATCCTGTCCAGGTGTCACAGGCTTTTTCAGGCATAGAAAATGACTCTAGATGACTATGGTTAGACAAATGGGAGCTCTCAGTTTGGATGATTGTTTTCTTTGTTGAGCATAAACATCCAGATATCTTTTATTCCTGTAGCTTTTTCGTTTTATTAAAAATTATTAAACCAAAGTGGAAATTTGGTACTTTTCAACCCTGTTTTATTTAAAATTGAGCTTAAAGCTCGTGATCTAGTGTTGCCCAATTTAGTGAACTAAAGATTTATTCAAAAGCACATGTTCTTTAATGACAGTTTTAGCCAAGAACACAGAATTATTGACTATAATAGAGCTCTGAGACCATCAAGTCCAGCCTAAGACCTAACCCCACAACACCTATGTCACTGTGTGCCACATACAATCTTTCCTTAAACACCACGAGGGATGGCAACTCCAAATATTCAAATTCCATACAGAGGCAGTAAAGATGCAGATTCTAATTTCTGATCAGAAACTGGTAATTAATGTTAGGCATATACACCATGTTCACCTACCTCAATCAGTTTGGCTCATAATCTTCAGAGGATAAGACTTAATCAAGTAGGATTTTTTTTCTAATAGAAAAAAAGGAAAAAAAAATATATAACCAAACAATCAAAACCCCCCAAACTAGATGAAAAAAAAGCACCAGAAACAAACAAACCAGAACATGTTCTATCTCCTACTGAGGATACTCCACAGATTGGAGCTGTAAAAGCAGACTCTTGTAGTGAATCAAGTCAGGGGAAAGTTTCCCAACGATTTTAACAGCATTTAGATCAGACCTTCAAAAAAGGTGGCCATTTGTTTTTCATCATTTAGCTTTATGCATGCAGATGTTAACAGAATCTTCAGCTTAAATGAGGAACTCAGATTCACTCTGTGATTTATGCAGGCATCACTTGTTGCATTATCAACACAAAACCTAGCACTTTAGAGCACTAAACTGAGTAATGAAATATCAATTTTATTGAGGTTACCCTTGACTAGAAACAAAAGATTCATATCCTACTACTTAGTTAAGTGTCCTTATTGAAGGAGTTCAGTCACAGGCCACAGTTCTGCAGTAATCAAATGAAGAAATTAAGAAATGTTCATATGTACATATTCCTCCAAATATGTTTACAGACATTGTTTCCAGGTGCATTAATAGTTGCTTAACTTCAAGGAGGTGCTTAACTCCCACTGACTTTGATGGCACTCAAATTAAATAATCAGTTTGAATCAGGTGCTTATATGCTTCTCCAAATGAAGTAATTAATTAAGTGCCATTCTTAGATTACTTTTTTTTAAGATTACATTATTTTTATCTTCCAATTTAAAATATGAAATAATCAATATAACATTTGAAAAGGGTATTGGGACAATGCCTGTTGTAAATTAACTCTACAGAAGATATCAGGCCCTAGTGAAACAAAGTTTTTGCCAAATTGGACCTCAGATTGAACTCTGTAGTTCCACATGAAAACTGAAAAATTCAGCAAAGATGGCTATATGAGGTGCTTTTTGTTTTTGTTTTTGGTTTTTTTTTTGTATGCAGATACTTTTTTCCAAGTCAGGACTCCCTGAAAAAGCAAAATACAGAACTGTAAAAACTAATGATAGCAAATAACATTTACAGCTTATCATGAAGAGTTTTAATGGGTCTCTTTAGTTATTGTCTGGGGGTAACAAGTGGGGTTTTTTGAAAGCTTTTTTTTTCCTTTCCCTGCCCATGGTGAAGGGGAGTGGGGGGCAGTCTGTGGTTTCTTAGCCCATCTCCTTGCCTCCATAAAAGATAAGAGGAAGATACCCTGATGAGACAGAGATTTAATTTGAAGTAAGATGCATAAACTTTGATACCTCCTCATGGGTTTCTTAACTCTGCCAGAGATCTGCTGTATGCTCCATACTGTATAAACAGTTCTGAGAGTAATTCTCACACTAAAATTAGGAAAAAAGAAAAAAGAAAATAGCATGCATATTTAATACCTCCCTGAAGTGTTTTACTTCAGCAATAAAGCATAGCAGTGAAGTAAGAAAAAGCTTGCAGTTGCTTTCCTGAGATGTTTGCCTGAAAGGAATCACATTGCAGCATTTGTTTTATTATGTAGAAGTGGATTCATTTGAATAGAAATGCATTTTTTCACACCCTTTTCTATTTATAAATGGGAAGCAAACATAGAAAAAAGCCAGACAGCTCCAATAGGCTCCAAGACCAAGCTATCTGTGACAGTTTGGATTCAGAAACAGTACTGCTGTGGAAAAAGGAATCCTACAATTTAAAGTACAGTATATATTTTTAACAAGCCTTCAGTATTTAAAGATAATGTTTCAGGTGAGTTTGAAGAAGATTTTGCACAATGGAATACGAATGAATCAAGGGATAGACTTAAGAGAGTGGGCTGGTTATATAAAACAAACACCTGGCATTTATAAGCTTTGCTATTTTTCATTTCATTGCCCAGGACAATCAAGATAAAGATTCACAGCAACATATGTTGGTTTATAAATATGCCACGTGCAGGAGATGTCTTCTGATCCTTCACCTGCTCAGGGCATCCCTGCTGAAGGGACAACAGCCAGAGTGCCAAGGTAGAGCCGTGAAGGCAGTGACAGCCTCACACAGCAGCACTCTGGCCACAGCAGAGGTCAGCAAACAGCCAGCACTGAGGAAGGGAGATCAGCTTCCCTGGCTTCCTGCAGCTTAAATAAATGGATGCTCAGGAGACATGATACAGCAGAGCTGTTACCAGTTTACCCTTTAAGCATATGGATTATAAACTCTTTTCTTCACAGGAAAAAATACTATTTGGGCCATTTTTGACATTGAACATGTGCTAACATTTATTCCCAGTCATTTCTCTCAAGGAATGATGCTGAAGAGTTAAAGTGCATGGTTTTGAAATGGCAATTGTACTTGGTGTATCCAGCACTACAACAACATAGGCTTGACTGTATTCTCATTGGACCCCAAAAATGGGATGTGGCCATTCTGATTTTCTCTCTTCATAGCTGCACAGAATCTTTCAAGTCTTTCTGAGTGGCCTCTCCCTTCTTTCACAGCCCATAATCTTTCTTTTCTTTTCTTTCTGAGTTCCAAACAAAGCTCTCAGCTGAGCCAGGCCAGTTTTCTTCCCTGCTGGTTCCTTTAACAGCACAGCACAGCACAGCATGGCAGCCTGCTCCTGTGCCTTAAAGATTCCCTCCTTCAACAATGTCCCAATTCCTGGACTCCTCTGTCCCTCAGGACTGCATCCCAAGTCTCCTAAACAGCTCCAAGTCTGCCCTCTGGACAGAAGTCCAGGTCCAAGGTGGCAGTTCTACTGCCCACCCCAAGAACTGAAAACTCTATCATTTCAAGATCACTATGCCAAAGACAGCTTCCAGCCTTCATATCACCCACAAGTCCTCCTCTGCTCATGAACAACTGGTCCAGTAGGGAGCCTTCCCTATTTGGGTCTTTCACCATCTGTGTCAGGAAATTATCTTCCACACTCTCCAGGAACCTCCTGTACTGTTTCCCCTCTGCTGTGTTGAAATTCCAGCAGACATCTGGTAAATTACAATTTCTCAAGAGAACAAGTGGTCATGATTGTGAAACTTCTCCCAGCAACTTTTACAGTATTTCTTCTGCTTCTTGGTCCTGGTGGGGGCATCTATAACAGACTCCCAAGACAACTGCTCTGTTGGTCTTCCTTCTGCTTCTCACCCATGAACACTCCATCACTATGCTCAAGGCAGAACCTTCCTCACTTACATCAACCCAAGACATCATTTGACCTCATTTCAAGTCTGTTTTGGGATTCATATGATTATTTCCCCCAAACAGTACTTTGTGTGTGTTTAAGCACCACTTTTCTGCTAAATTACCTTGGGGCACAGATCAGTGTTGAAAACCTGGACAACTGCTGAGGTGAACAAGTCACTTCACTCACTGCACCTGAGCCTGTCCTTAAAGCAGGATGAAACCAGCCTCCTCTGCACAGACATCTAAGACTGACTGATAAAAGCACTATCAAATAAGCAGCTTTTATTACCATTAGTAAAAAAGGGTAGGAAGAGTTTTCTGCCTTTCAGATGTCAAATGACAATTTGTAGGCAAACCTGTGGTGTTTTTCAGAACTGCCTAATAGCACGTGAGATTGTCACACACACTCCGCTCAGATCTAAGCATGATTTCATCCAAGTCAAGGGGAAAACTCCCACTGACTACTATCGTTGGTCTTTAATAGTTACTGCTTAAGTTGAAAGAATGAAAGTTGAATAGAAAAAAAGGACCAGAAAAAAAAAATACTGGCTTTTGTATGCAATTAGTATATGAAAAAGCACATTTTCTGAAGTTAAAGTTAATAAATCTTGCACTGAAAACAAAGGAAAAAAAGTAATTTAAAAATATTTTAAATATCCAGCACCGTAAATACAGACAAATTTGTAGAAATATATTACATTTGGAAATAAGGAAATAAAACCAAAGCTAAACCTAAAGATTTGGTTACTGACCTCATTGAAGCAGATGCAGGTGATGTTCAGTCTTCCAAATCGTGATTTCCTGTGTTCTTCAAGTGCAGCCCATGTTCTCACACGTTGTTGGAGTGTTTCTGGACAGGGAATTCACATTAGGGGCTTCCTTGAGAGCAGTGTGCATCTACATTCATAGGGGGAAGAAGCAGATCAGTTGTTTTGGGGTTTTAATTGCCTTTTTATCTGATTAGCTTAAATAGCTTGTGAGCGTACCAACACACATACATGTGTACTTATTACACACAATTAGCTGAGCCCAGGTGTTTGAAGATTTAAAGGAAAATGAATAAAACAAACAAAAATACACAATAGATGGGAGAATCGATACTAATGAGAATGAAATGCTCCAAGCTCCAGCTTGGAGGCTACAGTTAACTTACACACAGGAATTCTCAAAAGCAGAAAGTAACGTCGTAGTAAGAAAATAACCTAACAAAATAATTAGAATGATGATTCAAGTGTCTCCGAGTAAAAAAAAAATAATCCTGCTATGTAGTATCAGAAGAAATAACATCAGAAAATGGTAATTGTGAATATACATTTTTACCATATTTTTCCACCATCCTCCACAAAGACGAACAGTGTCCTCATTACCTTTCGTAATTTCCCTGTTAAGAAGAGGAAGTATTACACATATTAATATGATTGGTTCTCCTTTAATTTATTATTCTCTCCCCACTTTAATGAGATGTGCTTTACAGCCCATAAAATAATTGTTATGGTAAACTGAATTTTTAAAATTAGCTACACACCAGTTGGTCCAGAAACCTATTCCTCCGGACTAGTCATGCACAAAATACCTTTGTGTGAAGCTTTTTCCAAATGTGTAATGACTGGAGTGAGCCCAGAAGTTTGCCTGCAGAGTCTCTGCATGGTTACCATTGCAAGCACTCTCACAGTTTCTTTTCCCAACAAAGTTATGGCCAGGGTTCCTGAAATACAGAAATGCTGACACTGCTCTCAGCCTTAGCAATGAAACTATAGTGCTTCTTCAGATGAAATAGAAGCATCTACCTATTTACAAAAAAAAAACCCAAAACAACCCAAACAAACCAAACCTGTTCTAAACACCCAGTTCCATCCTGCTGTCACAACTTCCGTTACAGAGTTTTCCATTTTTTTGCAAGAAATCTCAGAATGGAAGAAAGAAAATTATTGGGCTTCCTGATTGTGTCAAGTGTCATTATGCGATTCCAGTGTGGCACAGCACTGCTTTTGCCCCAGCCCCCCTGTCCGAGTGAGGCGGCTGCTGCATCCCCGCGGCTGCTCGCCGGCAGCGCCCGCTCGGGTGGCACCGGGACGGGCAGCCTGCAGAAGGTGCCGCGGGGAGAACTTGTCACTCTGCTACTGCCTGACAGGAGGCTGTGGTGAGGTGGGTGAAGCCCCTTCTCTCAGGTCAACAATGAAGTTGCAGCAGGGGCTTTTAGATCAGATATTAGGATTTCTTTACTAAGAGTCCCTCCAAGGGGCTGAGCTCTTTCCAGCCTGGCAGCTCCACTCCACTTCCTCCGCAGAGCTT
The DNA here is from genome assembly GCA_033558465.1 of Alcedo atthis. Lineage (NCBI taxonomy): Eukaryota > Metazoa > Chordata > Aves > Coraciiformes > Alcedinidae > Alcedo > Alcedo atthis. Next base: position 8,480 of record WYEA01017967.1, read on the forward strand.
GTTGCCAGTTCTGAGTGCAGACAGTGCACTGAGCTGCAGCAGTCTGCTGATGCTTCTGCACTGTGTGTTCTTAGGGTTCTTAGCAGAACAGAAATTAGCATTTTTTTCCCTTCTGATTTCTTTTCTGTAATAGAGGGTATGTTTGAATTGAACAAATCGCAGTCCTTGTTATAACTCGCTGAGAAAAACTCAAACCATACATATATATTACATGTTCACAATAAATTGCACCTCTCAAATCCTGGCTTTTAGAACTGTAGCAACATTTTATGACAATATTAGAATGAAAAATTAATACAGTTCTTCTGCATCTGGAAGCAAGGTCCCAATTGAACCCAAGAAAGTGTATTAAATATTAGGATATAAAGCTGTAGATCATATCATACTTGGGCATCTCATTTTGGTCTGTATCTATACACAGTATGAACAGAAAAAAAGAGAAAGGAAAAAAAAAGAAAAAGAAAAAAAAAGGAGAAAAACAGAAAAAAAGGCATCCAATTTGCTAAAAAAGACACTTACTTATTGGCCTGCATGTCTTTCAACAATGTAAGACTGGACACGTGCTGTACTTTTAACTTCATTCCTGCTAAAAAGACAGAATGCAGAGTGAAATGTCTTCTTAAAACAGAACCATTCATTATGAGCTTCCATAATTTCAGCAGCAGCATTTCCTAAATTGCACTGATTTTACTTTAAAAATCTATAGGCATTATGCATTTCCTATCAGAATAATAGTCACACTTGCCTCTTATTTTATAAATAATGAAAGTTGCCAGATTGATTTTTTTTTGCTCAAAAAATCATGATAATAAAAGATTTACATCATATGAAAAATAAACAGGTGTTTAACTTTTCAGGTTTTTTGTTTGTTTGTTCATTTTTGTTAATCTACTTCTTCCCAAAAGAGAAGAAGATAAAAATCATGAAAAAGGCTTTTCAGGCATGAAAATTATATATAAAAAAAATATATATATCCCTACTTAAAAAAAAATAATAAAATTTGAACCACACAGAAATAATAATAATTTAAAAAAAGTAATTTGGAAATGGTGTCCCAGTAGGATGAAGATTAACAAACTACCATAGCAAAAGCCCTAGAGAAACTTTCAGTTGCTGGGAAATATTCAGCATAAAAGGAGAAAAAAAAATATCATTAAACTATTGTAAGATTACTCAAATTGTCAATAAATATAAACATAGAGCACTCTTACCCAACAAGACATAAATCACATCTCTAAACCTCTAGAAACACCATGCAATGAAAGTAATCTATCATCTTACTTTTAAAAAACTGCCTTAAAAATGAAACTCAAAGAGTCGGGGGTTTTATCACTTTCATGGAATGAAAGAATTGAAAAAGTAACTCAATGAGACCTTTGAATTTTTTCTTATTTAAATTGCCTGAGCCTTGAAAGTTGTTTAAATGTATTGAGTATCTGCCTTCTTTGAAAATTTCAATGTCAAAATATTATGACTGGGGAAAAAGACCATCTTCAGTCCTCTAAAATAATGCTGAGATACATAAAACACAGTAAATATTCAAGTATATAAATAAGCATAATTTTGACTCTTGTAATGTGTAGGTGCTCCTGCCACACGGAACATCTCTGCCACTTGCACAGTGCTGCAAGACCCACCGGGTGTGTTGCACAGCCACAGCCACTCATCAGGGGCTAATTCCAGATGTGCTGCCTCCTGCTGCACAGCTGTGTCCCAGGAAGAAAGCTCTGGCACAAACAGAAGCAAATCTGTGAAGGATTAGGCTCAGGATTTCCCTTCCTCAGGAAGCAGTAAGTGTTTCATTTTTCTGGAGCAAAAATAAACTATTGGAGTTAATATCTAAACTTTGTTTTCTTTGAAAGATACGCCCAACCCATGTGTAGTGTTTAGTGTAAGAGCAGAATAACGAGAAGTGACTTGACAGCTGTGCTGTTGTGTATTTTACCTTGAGAAACTGAATCCTTGCTCTGAAACAGCAGCTTAGACACCAGCACTTAAAGAGTCGTGGAAAGCAGAGTGAGTCAGGACCCAGGGCAGGATCAGCTAGACCTTTGCTTTATCTCCAGACCTGTTAAGTGATGAGGCTCCAGCTTTTTCCTGACACAGATCAAACGTGGGAAATTTTCTTAAACCTATGCAGATAACCTATGGTATTCTGTGGTAATAGTGCAGTTCCCCTGCAGCACATCCTATTGGCTCTGCAAATTGCTGGCACATCCTCGGAGGATGTTTTAAAATTAGGAAACAAACAAGCACATACAGAGAAATTTAAAATTAATAAATCCCTAGGGAAAAAAAAACCAGACTGTTGCACACTTAGAAGAAAGGTTTCAATTAATTTGAATTATTTTTATCTGTGAGTCCTTTCACTCACTGATGGTTTTGGTCCTAGGAGGACGGTTGGGAAAGGAAGGGAAATGCTATTTACAAACACTTTTCTTCATTACTTATGATAAATAGACTCACCACTGTATAACAGCAATATTTAATGGGCAGTAGAATACTAAAGCATAGAAGTTAATTCTGTTTGTGTAGTTACGAAAGGAGAGAAAGCCTGAAAGTCAATGTGCTCTCTGCTGGAGTAAGCAGTTAAAGATTTATTTTATTTGTAAGGAAGTGCTTTGTTTCTCCTTTTCTTCTGTCAACTCACTTTACATTTTACAGAGAGTATAAAGTGAGTCAAATGTTTCCAGCCATGCCAACAAAAGAATAAAGACAAGCTAGAACATACATTTCCTTCAGGGTTTCGAGACACTATTTTTTTTAGTCTCTATGAAGCCTTTGAGGAGATGTGATTAGGATGAGGATTAAAGGCTGTTTGAGGATAATGTGCTCTTTAGGAGAAAAAAACCTCAGAGGGGGAAAAAGGCTCCATTTGCAGACTGGAATCAGACTTACACTGGGCATTTTTCACTAGTCTGGGAAAGATGGTAAACAGGCTGGTGCCCACATCTGAGGAATGCATGAAGACTGTTAAGGTCGTGGTACAGATATATTCAAGGAAAAAACTGGAACTGATACATTAACAATTAAAGGTGTAGGAAAAACAGTGGAAACCCAGCAGACCCAAGTCAATGTAATAAAACACATTAAGTTGTGGGCTTGTGTCATCACAGAACAACACGAGAGACAAAATCTTCAATGGGAGATGATAAATTTAGGCAAATGAGGAGGAGTTTCAGTGAATAAAATATAGGCAAAATAAATCATAAGAAATAATTTGAGCTGAATTAGTCATATATGTTTCTGGGCTCTAAATTAATGGTAGCCACTGAGCCTAATACCAGGGAAGCTCACTGGAAGCATATGTTCAGTTAGTAACTTAGAATGTTTATTTTTATTAAGGAAGAAATCTTAAAGTAGAAAATACTGTAGAAGTACTATGAAAGCAGTATGTGATTTAATAGTGCCATCACCTAAAATATCAGTCAGCTGTGATTACCCACACTTATAAAAAGGAAAAAATTAAAATAAAAAAAAATTCCAGAAGACAACATAGCTACCAAAAATAACTTTTTGACATTTAAAATTTAAAAACCTAGCATTGCATAGTTCTATGCATGTACATATACATACAGACCTGAAAAAGGCCCTCTATATTAGTAATAAATCAGCATAGCTTAAAGTTGTGAGCCCTCTTTTACAATATTCCACAAAAATATATGAAGGAACCCTATAGTCCATAAATAAAACTTAACCTTTAATTCCAGCAGGCTATAGAAAGGCAGAGACAGGATTTCTAGACCTTTTTTTTTTTTTCAAGCTGGTGTGTACACAAAAAAGTTCACAGGGGAACTGGATTTGGCTGCAGAAGGAACTGGCCTCCATCTACCTGCCTGGCAGAGGGATGAAATAAAGGTTTTGAAGCCCACCCCATATGACCTTGAGTGTTTACTGGTTGCCCTTCCCTTGACATTAAGGCAATGAAGAGAAGGCAGCCATTGAGATGTAAAAGAAAAAAAAAACAACAAAAGTTTTCTCTGCTAACAGAACAAGGAGAGAAAATCTGAGAAGTCAGAAGATGTAGAAGAATTTTTTTTTTCCTATTGTCCTGGAAAATATGAAGATCAGAGATAAGCTCTATAGCTTTAGTTATATACATGTGGCATTTGTTATGTATGAACAGATGTCCTCTGCCAGTGTTTGCCTACTTGTTTATCCACACACTCCAATGCATCAGACATTTACCATCCTGTGCCTGCTGTGATCAAAGTCTGTCCCTCACATGACACACCTACCAGTTTATAGTCATAAATAAGAAACACCAGTGCACTGCACCTGTCAACTACTGACTCTTAACAGATACGAGAAGTAGGTAAGTGGAATACTTCCCATTATAAACAATGGGAACCAGACTAAAAAAAAATACCAAACAAAATTTTAGAATAAACCAATAATATTCCTTTCACCTAATTCTTCAATTATTTTGTTTTTCTTCTAAAAAAATCAAAGGAAAACTACAACTTTTAATGCTGCACCATAAGGTTCAGGATGCAGGCTACTCTGAGGTCAAATAACAGCTCAATGCTAAGTGGTAAATCACATGAAGAGTCCATAAAACAGCACTATTATCCAATTTGTTCAATGGTTTGAAGACAAGGACTAGTGATGACACATATGACTCCTAAACAAATGTCATCTGCACCATCTGTGGACCATATTGTGCATCAGATGGCAGGATGAGATTTTCCAAACTAAAGTTTCAGAGCAGAGCTTTGTTCCAGGGACATGAGCCACGGTTGTCACAGCACAGCTGCAGGGGGCTGGTCACACACTGCAGCACAGGTACTGGCCTCCTGCAGCAGCTGCTCTGCTGTGCACTTGAAGCAGCAGCCTGCAACCAGGACAGGCAGATGAACCACTTCAAGGGTACACTGAAATACAACCCGAGGCTGAGACAGCAGATGGGCAGCAGTGCTGCATCACAGCTCAGGCTGAAGAGCCTCAGCAGTGTCCCAATGCAGCAGAAGCTTGCATGGTCCTGCTCCCCTGTTGTCAAGGACAGGGCACTCCCATCAACAGGTCACTTCTTGCTAACCACTCTTTGTCTCAGAGGCACTTCTGTGGTCCTGTGCATCTGAGCAGGTGGACTGCACCCACAGCAAGAAACCAGACAACAGATTAGAAACAGCAGCAACCCTTGAGACTCCATCTGACATCAGTGGGAAAAGTACATCATAGTAATCATCTGGGTTGGGTTTGGGGCTTTGTTTTGTACTTTTCTTGGTTTGGGTTTTTTTGTTTTCCCTCTTAGTGTCTTTCAGGACAGTAACAGGAGAAATACTCATTTCTTCAATATTCACTTCAATCATGAAGGACAATGTAACAGGAAGAATTTGGTAAATGTCAGAGAAGGAGTTACTTCCTGAAAAACACATAATAGGCATTCTATCAGACTTAAGTTTTTGAAAACTCAGTCTTAAACATCTTCACTAATTACAGTTGAAGCAACAGAACTTAAATGTCCTTTCGTTAATAAAACCAGTGTCAAATTTTATTTTTAAATAGTGAAATTAATGAATTAGTTCACTAAATTATTTTGTTTTCTAAGTGATGTAGAAAAGGCTTAATTAACTGCAATAGATTTGAGATCAGGCTTTCAATATCTCTAAATTCCTGGAACTAAACTATATGTTTTTGTATGCCCTCAACTGCATTCTGGATTGCCAATAAAACTCTTTAATGCCTGCAGCCAGAAGGCATCTGCAGTTAGACACTGAGATTTAGAAAATATCAGCATCTGCAATTCAGTCTTTCACACAATTACATTTTACTGGATGTATTCATAATATGCTTATTCTGGCTACATAGTCATTACTTCATTTTTTCCTGGACTGTGAGAATCAAGGCTGTCTGAAATTAAGCCTTTGGAACTGTCACTCAGTTTGCAACCATGCATTGCCTGTCCTGATACTTGAATTATAGTGGTATTTTAAGGACCTTAACAAACAGAAAATGGTTTTGGTTGACTGACACAGAAAAGACATATATTAGATGATTACTTCCAGATAATGATAGGCTTTAATGGGAATTCAGGTTGAGCCTAGCAACATGTGGCTTCTGTGATTACTTAGACAGGAACCTGTGTGGGAATCTACAGCAGACAGGGCAAAGTTCAGACAAGGAAATAATTAGTTCCTGATTATGGACAAGGGAGGAGAGGCAAGTCACAGTTCAGAGAGGTGAGAAGTGATGATCTGAGTATATCAGCATCTACATCACTTCAAATTTGAAGACAATCTGGGTTGCCTAAGGGTCTAAGGGAAGAAAAGGAGTGGCTTTTCCACCAATGTTAAAAAGATTCAGAGAAAACAAATTTCTGCAGTATTGGAGGGCTCATGTTTTTGCTAAAATGTGTTGCTCACCTTGGAAATGTTGATGACTGCAGTAGGGCAACGACAGGTCGGAGCAGTGGAGACTACACAGCAGCACTGACATCCATTTCTTGCAGCCTGAAGGCTGAAATGCTACTGGACTGGGACTGGGAACAAACAGGCCGATCATAACAAAAGAAAAATGGGCTTATTTCACACACCAGAAGAAATCAAAGGTGGTAAAGAAACATTCCACATCTGAGGAGGTCTCTGAGGTGAACCTTTCCATTTTATGTTATATTTTTTTTCCTCGTTCACAGGAGCAGTTTATGCACTCACCATGGAAGTAGAGTGGCTTCAATAGGAGCATCAGTCTGCAGTTCTGTGCTCATCCCAGCTTTTTGGCAGTGACTCTCCCAGGAGGTGTAAAGGGTTCAGTTGTCCCCAGTAATGGCAGTGGAGGTGCTGAGAGGTGCTGAGGTCGGGGAGTGCAGAGAGGTCCCTCTGGCACAGCTCTTTTGCTCATCCTATCCTGTGCTTGTCCCAGCACAGGGCTAAAAAGCAAGCTGAGGACACTCAGGACACAGTGCTCATCCTGACCTGCAGACTACCTGTTGTCTGGAAGGCAAATGTGATTTAGTTCTCACAATTCTCCATCTTTTAGGCAGTGATGATGTCCCCATTCACTTGCAAATCAGACTCAGGTGTCCTGTTTTGAGGATAAGAATGAATTTGTTTTTATGCAGTGGATGTGTTGAAGCCAGCATCTGCCTACACCCACGAGCAGCTTGTTATACTGACACAGATTGGGAGGAAATGATAGATGTGTGCAGAGCCTACTGTACAAGCACTACAAAAATATTTAAACTGATAGTGGTCAAGCATTCATTTTGGTGCAGATGGGAAGAGGTAGCACTGATGTACAGCTGATATAAAATCTGCACCTACACACTGTAATTCAGCTACTTGGAATCTTTCTGTGTTAAGATTGTTGCTCCCTTTCACTCCTTTATGTAAAGTAATTTTAGTTTGTACAGCAGGATTACTTGGGGGCACAGGAGTTCAAGGACTTTACAATGTCTCTGATTGACATATCCTTTCATCCTTACCTGCTGTAATGACTGCTGACATGAAAACTGCTGCTTGAGCTAATCTGTCTCCCACTGAAATCAATTGGAGCTCTTCATACAGGGACCTCTGCACAATAAATACACACTCAGGAAAAGAAAAATCAGGCTTCACAGATTTTTACAAATTCCCCTCTTAGAACTATTTACCTTTTTTTTTTTTTTTTCAAAGTATCAGCTCCACAAGCTCAGGATCTGATAAGCTACCACCTATCACACACAAAAAAATGAGGTAGCAAATGCAAGAGAAAGGCAATTAATTCAGACTAGCTCCTCTGTGCCCATGGCCTATTGTCATGTTTATTGTGGCATAATTACAATGCAATAAACATTCGAAATACAAAAATAATGTCACAAATGACAGCTTTAGGTATTCAATGGATTCAGCAGCAACCAGTTCATAGTAAATCAAGCCAGACTGCTGGAAACCAGTCAGGAAATAATATTTTGATAGCTGCAAATTGTGAAAAATGCCATTCCATTCTAATTTCTATTTGTTTTCACTTTTAAATGCTTCTTTTGGTTGGCAGTTATTTGATTTATTGGTACAAATACCCCAAAGCATCAATAGGCATTAAAGAGAATTTCCACAAGTTTGGAAATGTACAGACTGAGCCTCATTAAATTGGTAGTATCCCTTTTGAAACCATCCATGCCTACTCCTCATGCTAATGTAGCTGAATTAGTAATTATGCAATTGTTCAGGGCTAAAGAATTACAGAGTCTGTGACTGCAAGCTTATTATAAATAGTAATCATGCATCTGATATTCTAGAAATGCAGAGAAACTCAATTTCTTTGTACTTCCCACACAAGAGCCATGTATTAACGGAATGCATATTTGTGTAGAATTATTGCTTGTAAGTTTATTGACTTTAGCATTTAGCAGGGAAATGGAACCATACATAGCAGGGCACCCAAAGCAAACACAGTGCTGGCAGTATCCTTCCCCACAGCCACGTGCTTCACAAAGACAATCATCTAAGAACCTCGAGCATATCTTTACCTCATCCCTCCACAGAGTCTTTGTTTAACAGAGGGTGCACGTGGTAGCTGCAGTGCCTCTCTCACTGCTCTTCCTCTGTTACATCTTAAAAGGCTGCTCCACTGTGCAGCTAAAACTAAGGAGCCAGAGACCTACCTATACATACCTACATGTCCAGAGGCTCCTCACGTTTCAGAGATGGAGAGCCACAGTAAAGAACGGTTCACAAATTCAGCTGAGGTTGTTCCTAAAGGAAGCAGTGTGCTGCTGAAATCACTCAGCATCAGTAAGTAGGCAGCTCTGGATGAATAAATGGACCACTGTAAATTTTGCTTTCATAACACAGTACAGGTTTGCTTGTATGAATAAAACAATTTACGTGTCTGCCTTTTTTTTTTTTTTCTTCTCTTGAGGGCTTCACATCACATGATGGACAGTAATTATGCATGATCTTTATCAATAATGTAGAAGAATTTCCTATTGAAGATAGTTTAAATGTCCTAGGAGTACAAGATCATGCAGAAAAGCAGAGGCCTCTGCCATCCCTTGTGGTAAATAATACTCTTGAAAAAAAATATCAGGAGAAAAAAAAAAGGCAAAACCAAAGGTGCAGACACTGTAAACAGAATTCAAACTTTCTCTTCCTAAAAAAAAGCAAAATATAAACTTGCATTACCAAAAAATATGAAGTGTGTATATATATATATATATATATATCCGAGGAACACTCTCTGTAAAGAATCTCCCTACACAGTACTGAGAAGAATATAATGTTTGAACAGAATGATTTAGTAATGAGAAAAAAAAAATTAATTTGATATTACATTTTTGGTTTTATGTGACTGAAGTTCTTGAATCTCACATTAAATTGATTTAAATATCAGATGAAAACAAAACCACCTTCACAACCCAGAGATTTCTGCAGGATGTTGCATGTGAAAAAAGATTCCAGAGCTCACTTAATGTCATTAAGCCTGTATCCTTACCTGCTGTGCTCTTTTATGGGGGGTGGGAGCTAGAAGTGTCTGAATTGTTTATCAGGGTCTAGTCCTTTATGTATTGCCTTCTTTATTTTTTTTTAATCTTTGTATATTGGTGACAGATAATTTCTTACTCACCGGGGCCTACGGATTTTCTGCAAGTTATCTGTAGGTAGAGATTTTATAAGCATTCAATAGTAAATTTTCACTAGTCAAATTCAGTGCTTGGTTAACTGAAATCACCTGGTGTTGTTTCTGGTTTCTATATACATGTAGCAGGCAGAAAATCAATGTCTCAAAAAATTTAGTGCTTTTAAGAAGGAATGTGAATAGCAAATGGAAGAAATTCAGCAGAGGAGAGATACCACCTGCCCATGGTTCTGGATACCCCTTTTTTGTAAGAAAACAGTGTTAAATATCCACTGTGGGCCATACAGATTCCACCTGCAGGTCCCTATCTCAAAAGAAACTGAACAAGTCCCCTCTGAAGGATGAGGTAGAGGTATACATACCATACCAACAGAGTCAACTTGATGCTGAAATCCTGGAGGAGAAAGGGTGTGTTCTGAAGTCATGCAGGAACGAGCAGCTCCTAGGAGGGAGGCTTAGAAATGGCTGGGGGAAATAATGCCCACCTGGCAGTCCCTGGAAAGCAAGCCAGGAACTTAAAAGAGCTGTCCAACTGGGGAAGCACTGGGAACCCCCAAGTTCAGTCTAGTGTTTTACAGCACTAACTG
>WYEA01017967.1:18721-32341 GCA_033558465.1 Alcedo atthis
GGAACTTAAAAGAGCTGTCCAACTGGGGAAGCACTGGGAACCCCCAAGTTCAGTCTAGTGTTTTACAGCACTAACTGCTCCAGAAAACTGATGCCAATAAGGGAGAAGGCAAGTTGATATAAATAAAGGTTATCAGAAGCAGTTCCCAGTTCTACTAACAACAAAAGTTTGACATTGGACACACTGCAGTGGATCCTCTCTACACAGCACAGATGGAAGCTGACTGTGAAACATGAAAGAACTGCTCCTTGCTGTACAGGATTTCTGACTCATCTGCTCTGAAATCAGCTGTTTTATCAGCTGATCAGCAGGGCTGTCTCCTGTCTGAAGCTTGATGGATCTTTACCTGAGAAATGAAAAATGTAGGTTCATTTATGACAGCTACAGCAAGCAAACCCTAAGCACTCTATTATGCATTTATTTTATGTCTGATTTAAAGTACAGATCTCATCCTAATTTCACTCGTGAAATAAAGGCAAAAAAAGACATTTAAAAGCCATCAGGGCATTCAGATGTACATGAAAAAAAAAGTTATTTCAGCTTTCCTTCAAATTTGGACCGTGTGGAAGGAGATAGCAAAAACATAAAAAGACACATTCTTCAAACTCAGATCACTAATAAATATTGTTATAGGTATATATTTAGACAAAGAAAGAAACAGCTATAATTCCCATACAGTACTTACCCATTTTAACATTGTCACATGGTTGTACAAACAGGATTAATACAAGCAACAGAAAGCACTTTATTTAATGAATAAATAATCAAAAGCATCGGTGAGGGTACTCTCAGGAATATGCTGCTTCATACATTTTAAAGTACATCAAACAACAAAATCTATAATCCCAAAATTCCATTAAATAATATTGAGTAATTATGTGATTGATAATATTTAGGTATATATATATATATATATATAATCTGTATATATATATGTGTATATAATAGTATAATTATGAGTAATTAAGGTATCTATTTACATGCCATGCAATATTAGAACGTGTTGCAATACCTAGGCACAACAGGTGAATTTAAGAATGGCTGTGGTAAACAAACAAACAAACAAAAAACAACTTAGTTTTGAAAATGAGGAACATTCTTTCAGTTCTTTCTTTCCCTTCATAATATACAGTCAGAATTTGGGATCCTTGCTGGTATTAAGGACATCCTTTTGCTATTGTACAATTAGCAGTATCAACTTAAAGCTGCAGCTAAAGCCATGAGATGCTGCAGCTAGGGACAGCATCCCTGGGCTCAAACAGCATGTGACATGGTTCTCCTCGTGGACACGCTCCTGTGAAATGCTGAGCTGCTCCTGCTAGAGGATGCTTGCTGCTGTGTTCTAGAGGAAACAAGAGCACTCTGTCTCAAAAGAGCTGCACAGGATCTGGCAGGATAAGGACACGTATCGGGACGTGTTCTGTTACTGTCCACTGAAGTCATGGGTCTCTATCAATTAAAAAAATAAGAACGTGCATCTGATTCTTCCTTTGGTAGCAATCAGTTCAATTGATAAGAGAACTACATTGTTTTTAAATCCTGGAAATGACAAAATTACATTCACTTCTTCTTAAGTATTTGCTAGTCCACTACATATTGAAGGACTTGCTATTTATGGGACAAGTGCTAAGTTTTGCTTTGTAAGAGGTTCACTACAGCCTGAAGGATCAGAATCTGGCCTTTTGTATTATTTTCTGAAAGCAGACTACAGACTCTCACAAGAAAAGCAGTTTGTAATGTAAGCAGCTGTTATATAATACAGTTCAGAGCAGCCAGACTGGAAAAGAATTCATCCACTCAAGCAATCTGTGAAAAGGTTATATTACCATTTTACAAGGATGTATCTACCAATGAGAGAGGTTTTTTTTTTTTAACAAGAAGAAAAGTCAAAGGTAGTTTTGGATTATGGGGTAATTATATTTGATGGATGTGTCCACTAAAGTGATCATCAGTGGAAGTTAATAAAACTACTATGAATTGAGTTAGAGCTTAACTGCCCATGATCTGCTAAGCTAATTCTCATCTCTGGGTGATACTGTATCACAGTTCTCTATACTGAAATACCCTGCTCTGCTCTGCAATTGGTTTCCATTGTGAAGATTTTTATCACAGCAGCAAGGACTTCAAGCATCTAAATGAAATAACTCAAGCCTCTGGAACACAGGTCTGCTGAAGAACATACTAACCAGGGAAGAGCCAAGCACTCAGAGACAATGCTGTGAGTCCTCAGTTGCTTTTGCTGTGTGACTCAGCACACGTGGAGAACCCACTGCTGATTTGGCTTTACAGCAAGGATACATGCCACAGCACATATTTATCTGCTGAGTCAGAAATATACTGTGGTCATGGGAAATCAGCAATCATAGACTGCTGCTTCTTCTGTCTGAACTGGATCTGTGCTCTCATGAGTAGGTCTTTTGAGGTCTAGACCTTACCTGCATGCCTTCTGCCATGCCATGGGTCCCATGGATCCCTTGACATCAGCTACTTCTGATGGATGCTGTGATTCTCCTTCCTCTGTTTCCTGGGCTGCTCATGTAAGCTCCAGCAGCTTTTGTCACTACTGTTCTTTCCTCTCACGCAGATAAACATCTCCTGCTTTCTATCTCTCCCAAGCTCCTGGAATTTCTCCACTAGAGTTTAGTCTACTCTGTGCTCGAGTGCTTTTCTTTCTGATCACGATTCCTATTCATAATTTGCTAAAAGATAATAATTATATTAAGCAAGAAATGTGAATATCATATTCATATCTATTGTTAAACTGTCTGCATCCACTGTAATTATGCGTCATTTATTTCTTTACCTTCAGACAGTTCCATTAATAAAAAAATAAATAAAGGACACACATTCTTCCTAATTAAAAAAAAAACCAAACAAGAACGAGCATGAAAGAGGCACCCATACCATGCCAGGCTATCAGTAAATTGAAATAATGCTTAACCTGCCTTCCCATTATATGCAGTGGGATTTTAAAATTATTGTTTATTTTTAATAATCTGACATATCACTGAATTCCTGTCAAGACTGAACTTTTCCTTTTTTTTTTTGTCCTTAATTTGTGAGTTTTCGACAGCACTAAAACATTACTTTTTACAAATGGTTGTGAATGAAAGAACACTTACTGAATACATGTCTAGGAACAAATCTGTTCTGTGGAAGCCTCTGGAAAGCATTCCTTTGGCTAAAATGGGACAAGATACAGTTCTCTGAGCTGCAGCTCTACCTTTCTGCCTCTGCGTCTCTCTCCTTTAGTCTTTACAGTCTGAAATGACACAGAATTTAAGAAAATTATGTGGGTCCATTTGCACCTGATAGGAATTTACACCATATTTGTCCGTGTTCCTTCCACACAGGCTGATAGCAGCACAAAGTATTGAAGTTTGGAACAGAATAAAGTTTTCCTTCTTAGACATAGTCACGTCATTTACTTGCTGTCGATGTTAGTTTGATTCTAAAAATAGATGCTTAAAAAGGCACTTATAATTTAAAATAAACCACAGAAATTCTCCTTCTAAGGAAGTATTTACTGTGTTTTGATACTCTCAAAAGAAAGACTGAAGCGTGGCAAGTGCTGACTTTTCTATATGCTACCAATGCACCAAAAAAGGCTCATGCAAGGATGCTTATTACATGTGCTTAAGTATGCTAACAAACTCGGGCTACATTCTGACAACTTTGTGCTGAGTAACTAACAATTTCTTCAATTCTAGTAACTCATTTTAATGCAGTTCCTACTAACCATAAGACAGAATACAGCCCTCAGGTTTTATCATTTGTTGTAGAGATCATTCTTATAAATACATCTATATGAACAAAATGGAACATGATATGCTTAGAAAAAATAACTGGAAATTCAGAATGAAACAAAGAAACCAACCAACAACAACAGAAAGAAATAAAATAACAGGTATAATGTCCCTCAGGCATCTGCCCAAGAACTAACACAACACAATCAGGAATTCAGAACATTTATTGCAAGAGCTGAATAACTAAATAACGTTGAACTGGCAAAGCAGTAACAAGGATAACTGGTTAGATATTGATTCTGTCAAAGTCATCAAACACCCCTCACAAACTGACATAAGTACTGCAAGAAGCAATGCACCCCTAACCCATTTATATACCTTTTATACTGTGGAGGAAAGAAAAATAATGGAAAAAAAATGAACTGCTATATACAAAATAGAAAAGAAAAAAAAAGCTTGTGTTTTTGGTAAGAATAAAATCACCTTTCAGATTGGCTAAATTGGTTACTTTAAGACTGATGTTTCCCTGTGCATAAGTAACTTTTGTTTTTTTCTGTAAGGACTTTTTTATTTTTTTCTTTGCATGCTATTTATTTGTGTAAATCTTCTGTCATGCCTTAACAAAAAAAAAAAGAAAAACAAACATCTAAAAATATTTGGATTTGCTTTGTGTGCAACTTAGATCTCAGTAACATTAGGAGTCACTCTGTTGGTTTCACTGCAGTGACACGATACTGGCACCTGCCAGGCACTCACCAACTATGATAATAAACAGTTAAACAGCAATAATTAGAGAATTAACCTTTTATCTCCCCCAACTAGCCTACCAGAGAATGCTCTGTTACATCATGAAGGCACAACACGTTAAATATTCTGTGGCTATGGTCTAAAACACTCGTGTTTCTACAACATCAGCGCAGGTGAATCAACACAAATGCTGCTGGTTCAGCAGCAAAACTCTCAGGTATAGACACACAGCTGCCCAATTAGAAAAGCATGATTAGTCTATTTTGCTTCTGTGGAATGTCCTCCATATACTCCAGCTGAGCTGTCACATACCCCTGACTGAATGACATACTGCAGCTACTGTGATCGAGGATTCCAGGTGAATAATGTTCCCTCTCACCCACCAATACCCGTTTCTATTTTCTTCTTTTGTTTTTCAGTTTCCCTGTTTCATGAAACATAATGGAAATTAAAAAAAAAAAAAACAACAAACAAATGCAATATTTTAAAGCCCTTACACAAGTGCTCTCATTTCTTAATATTAAAAAAAAAAATAAAAATAAAAGAAAGACTAAGAAATTCTACCCGAATGCTGGCATCATTTGCTACCACAAAGAAAGATAACTTTTTTTTTCCGCAGCTAAACTTCCCTCCCACCCTATCACTCCCTTCTTCACTTTTACCACAAGTGGTTTGGGTTCCTTGGAACATCGTGTGTCAGACAGACTACTAACACAGAAACATCATCACTGGAAGTGAAAGCAAAACAACAGGAAGCAAATGAAAGAAAGGAAAAAGCAACTGTGAAACACATAAATATGCTACAGTATCTTTTCAAGTGAATATTATAAGTACACAAAAACTGTAAGTAATAATTGCTTCTATTTACAAGTATCTGAACACTGATCGAGTCGTAAGTGTCCACTAACATTGTTAATAGCACAATAGGTTTAATGTTTACAGTTTCAGTCGTTTTGTTTGCAATAGGATCTCAAGTATAAGGGTCCCAGCATAGATCAATGACAACAAAAGCACATTTTTCTAACTGGTTATGCTTTCAATCACTGCAGTCCACTGAACTTCCATGCTTTCTCACTCTCCAAATGCATCTTCTGTTGTCCATAGCAGCAGTCCAGGGTCAAAAAAACAAACGAACAAAAAAAAGGATATCTGCAAACTGGAGAGATCTCTGCAGGTCGTAATAATGTATATTTACCAAAACCACTCAACTAGTAGAAACACTCTTTCATGTAGCAGGACATCATACCTTCCACGGTGCTAACATAAGGATATGCACATCTCCTCTGGGAGTCTACTCGACACATACAGCCCCGACAAACACACGGGATTAGCCAGTCCAAGCAGTCTACAGTCACTGGGCCAAAGCTGCCATTTTTATAGCTGGTGCTCCTTTGGGCTCTCAACAGCTCCTGAAGCCTGCTTGTAAGATTTCAGGTTGGCCAGGGGAATGTCAGACATGTGGTTGCCAGTGCTGAAATGGCCCTCACTGGAACCATACTGCTTTCGCTCACTGAACTGGTTTCTGTTGCTGTCTTCTTTCCAGCTCCTGCTCAGCGTGTGTCCATTAACTAGCTTGTCCTTCTTAACCCATTCTTTCTGAGGTGCAAAGGTGGAGAGAGGAGACTTTGGCTGTTGGTACGAGCCCAAGCTGGGAGGCATCCAGCAGTTGTCTGAATGACCCAAAACCAGGCATTCTTGAGTACACATCTCTGTAGCTTCTGCTAACCCACGTGGCCCAAGAGGCCCATCTGTAGAAGAAAAATAGAAGGAAAAAGGAGAGAGGAAAAAAAAAAACCAAACCAACATAATATTAGAAAGTAATTTAAATTAAACTTAAATTTATACATATACTTCACGAGCAAATAAGTGATGATTCTGCAACAAAATATTGTGCCTGTACATTCCAGAACCATTTCAGTTAGAGAGCAGTTGCTCTGTAGGGCATAAACTCTGTACATGCCACCTACAGCTTCCAAACTTGGAAATACAGTTCAATTAGCCCTAAGTTATTAGCCTCTGGTCCTGCTACGAATGAATGTAACTTACCTTCTCAGAAACACAGAGAACACAGAGCTGGGTAGGTGAAAATGTCAGAGGAAGTAAACACACCTTTGCAGATCCTGAGTGAAAATGAATGCTGCTTGTAAAGGCCTTTACAGTTTGGCTTTATTCTGCTTTCAGCTGCTGCACAGCCTTGGAGAACTAACAGCCTACTGTAAACTGAGAAACTTCTGTACTATATATATTCTATACTATATATATATATATATACATACACATGTTACATGTGGGATTATTCTAATGTTTATCATTGTACAAACTCGAGCTGGTGCATAGTTATAGTCATCTACCCAGGGGATGAAACTCATGCATGCTGCCAAGACAGTAGTAAAAGAGAAGTTAAACCTAGCTGGATTTAATGCAAAACCAATAGATTCTTCAAAACATTGCAACAGGAAAGAATAGCGTAACTGTAATTCTTCTAACCATTAAACACATCTCAGCTGGATGATACACAACCATAAAAATCAAGGGTAAATGACAAAAAGGCTTATGTAAATCTGCCACTCCATAAAGAACTGTTCTCCTAATTCTTTGTAAATCAGGTATATGAGATCACAGGTGACAGTTACTGCAGTGATTCAGGGGACTGAGAGACAGGAAAAGGAAAAACAGATCTGTGAAAAAAGATCTCACCTGCAAAAAGAAAAAAATAGTCTTTTAACAGTATGGTTTATATCAGCTTCTGCTTTGTGTAATTATGCTCTCAAGTAGAGACAGTTTATTCTTTTCTAAGGCTGATTATTTTTCAGCTTGCTATTCAGTAACATGAAACAAAATGATCATGAGTATTATGATGGGAGAGATCTTCTGGGGGTAGTTTGCACTGAAGAGTTGTCTGATTTGTCCTGGGAAAGAATAATGTTGCCTTAATGCTAATTATCTTTTTCCTCTACCCCAACTCAACAATACATTTCAACCAATTTTCTGTAGTTGTTGCATTACCACACTCAATGACACCACTTAAAAACCTGTTTGTGCTGCTTCCATTTTATAATTGCATTAATTTGTTTCTTTTGTCTTCAAAAAAATGCCACTGAAATTTCTGTGTCAAGTTTTTCCACACTGAAATACTTTATTGATATCTGTCTTGTTGGGTTTTTTTTCCAAAGCATTGTTCTCTGAACAATCCATGATACACGAGGCTGGTTATGTCTTGGCTGCTTGAATATATAATGACACAAATGCTGATAACACTGTACAAGCCATCTGTCTCTGGAGTTAAATGTTTTGAAAGCAAATACAAAAGTGATTAGCAAACACAAAAGTGCATAACAAACACTTCCTTAAATTGTCTTGTAAATATTTTTATCAGATCTTGCCAAAAAAAAAAAAAAAGAAAAGTTTCTTTGTTGTTGTTTTCTTCTGTTAATAGCTGTCAAGCAGATGTGTGACTTGCCTCACACAGGAGTCAGGTGTAAGGAAAATACTGCATGTCCCTCAAGAGCTGGGCATACCCTGACCATGGCATTTCTGGCTGCTCCTTCATCTCCCTTTATTGTACCCAGCAGCTAAACTGCTATTTCAGTGATTAACTTACTCCTGCAATTAGCAGCCAGCTTCTGGGGTGTGACCAGCTGTTTTCAACCTGCTTCTTTAAAAGTCTCTTGCTTAGAGCCAGAAGATTCCTTCAGTTCTGAGGAGCCAAGACCAGAAGGCAAGTGCCCTTCAGTGAGGCTTTTGCTCCCAAAGACATGGATGTGTACTCTGCCTGAGGGAGCTAGCATTAAGTCTAGTGCATTTGAACGTGGCCAAAGTTCTGCTTCAGACAATCCTATTTATTTAACTTTTCATATTGCATCTTAAAGGGAAAAAACGAAAAGAGAGCAACAGCAGCAACATTTTCAGCTCTGTTTAACCTCAAATACACAAATCTTTCTTAAGCTCTTGTGGGCTACTTTACCAAATGACCTTTTCTGAGATCACATGTTTTTACAGCCTTCCCCACATACATTGGAAGTTAAATTACATTTCATAGAGGTTTTGCAACTACAGTATATATTAAAAAATAAAATACTGGAAACAGTTTATAATGAAAAATTTACTTTTTACTTTTTTCTTTTTTTCTCCTTAACATCAGCCAGATAAATGAGACTGTTCTTTATTTGTAGTCTGTTTAAAAAATAAAATAAAACAATCCAAGACTACATATACATGCTGTGCTGGATATGTTTTCTTGGTATTATTAATTAACAGGAAGGTTTGGTGACTAGTAAAAATCTTTTTGGGGGCTTATTTTGTGGTCATTCCACCTAGCACAGTCAGTGTTGATAAACTCACATTCTGGTTCCAAGGACCCTGGATTCCTACCACTGCTGCTACCAGTTGTAGTGGATTAATCAGCACTGAACTATAACCTGCTGTTCCTCCCCTGCCTGGAGCTGCATCCTCTATACTCAGGTACAGACCAAGAGACCCCTGATAGGTTTTGTGCTGGTTTTTGTTTGGTTGTTTCAGGTTTTGGGTTTTTTTGTGGTTTGATTTGTTTGGTGCTGGTTTTTTTTAATTGTTTGGTTTGGGTTTTGTGGTATCCTTCCCAGAAAGTTAATTCCATTATGATTTACAAGTTACACCTCTATCATAAATGGCTTTTATAAATAGAGATCAATAAATAAATATTTATAAATACTTTTACAGATAGAAGTAACATATTGACAACAGAGCCATTTATGGTAAACAAATCAGTTACTTTTATCTGTCCCATTTCTGTGTCAATTTCTAATTACCTTTTCTGAATCGAGGTGTGTAGCTACCCATGTCTGCATCACCACGTGTGCATTGCACAAGTAGTCAGCTAACATATCATTCACACTTTCAAGCATTGGCAGCCTAAAAAAAAAATTCAGTTCCTTGCATTTTTTCCACAAGAGTTGACACTTTCCAAGAAATGGAATTAATTTTACAGTGATTTTGATAATTAAGCCTTTTGTCTCCTAGACCTTCTAAACCATGTATTCCTTGGAAGGAATTCTGTGGCAGAAAGGAACAAACAGGCTACTTACTCTCTGTCCAGATAGATGAAGAGCAGGTGCCACAAAGCTAAATATGCATATGCCTAAGCAAATGCACTTAGAGCATATACAGAATTTCAGCAGAATTTAGCAGTTTAGACTTGTTAATCTCACTAATTCTTCATAGCAGCTAGTTTGGAAATGGGAAGTTCAGTCTATAGGCAGGCCACATTTACATCTTTCTGCCCCTGCCATCCAAACAAACGAACCCTTACAATTGTTCAGCTGTATGCTATTGTATTTCTGGTTTAGGTCTGCTTTGGTTTGTTTATTGTTTGGGTCTGGTTTTTGTTTGTTTATTGTTTGGGGCTTTTTGTTGCTTTTTTTTTTGTTTGATTTTTAAATAACAGAAATGATTTAATACTTAATTTATTTGAGACTTAACTTAGAGATATCTCAAAGTAAGAAATACATTTTTATAGCCTGGTGGTTGTTCCTCTTGGTTGCTGGAGAAGACAAAGAGATTTAAACATTTTCTATCCCTAAATGGTCCACAAAAGAGAGCAAGCTGCCCATTTCCTATTCTCTAACATGCACTTCATGCAACTACAGAGCTTTTGAGACACTAGGATAAAATTTGCTTCAATGTCACTTTTGTTTGTTTTTTTTTTTTTCTCCCCCCAGAGTTTAATTGGGTGAAACTTTGTAGTAAAAATACAGCTTCACGAGATAATCTGGTGCTTTTTTCTGGTCTTAAAAATCTATGTTATCAGCAAATATTAATATAAAACTATATTATGTATAACATTTCAGTGACAAATGTATCCAATTGCAGCATACCCTTTAGGAATACAAGAGATACAAAATAATATCTGGGACTGTTATTCTGCCTTAATTCAGTCTGTCGTTAGAACACAAACAATCAAACCAACCCCAGAAGCTACTGCAATTGTCAGCCCAAGTGGCACACTGTGGACGCAGACAGTCACCTTCCAGGGAGGGTGCAAGGAAAGTACAAACAGGATTGGGGAAAACTGCCTTTTGTTAACAAATAAATAAAGATGAAATGTTCTACATGCCTCTCATACAGATTTCATTGTTTGGTCACGGACAAAAAGTCAACATTTGGAGACAGAGACAGTCCAAATGCCATAGTACGTGGGCAGCCAGAACAGTAGATTCTCTGCTTAGAGATACTGTTATTTAAACAGACTGTGGCACTGTATGGGCAGACAGCACATCTTTACAGACTGGCTCCCATCTTCACCTTTGACATGGAAATCATCCAACTTCTCACACACTGCGGCTACTTCTATAAAGAATTCAACCTCATCTAATTTTATTTTCTCAAAATCAGCATTTTTTTCCTTCCAACAGTGTGTTAGGAGTTGGGAGGGACCTTTGGAGATCAGCTAGTCCAACCCCCTTGCTAAAGCAGGATGGCTGAGAGCAGGTTGCACACGATCACATCCAGGTGAATTCTGAATACCAGAAGGATTCTGAATACCTCCAGGTAGGAGATACCACAACCTCTCTGGACAGTCTGTCCCAGCACTCTGTCACCCTCAAGGAAGTTTTTCCTCATATTCAGCTGAAAAACTACATTTAATTTTAGCAGGACAAGCTAACAAATCAAAATGTCACAGAGGATTCAAATGAACCTTCTAAATTTGATTAGACCATTTAATAAGATCAAAGCACAGCCAGTGCTCAAGCATTTGGTATAATATTAATTTTAAACATTAATCTTTTTGTTGTTGTTGTGTAGCTCTTCATTTTGCCGTCTAAAAAGTCTTTATTCCCAAAAAGGGGTGATGGATGGTGATAATAAAATATTCATAAAGCATCCTGTGGTCACAATAATTTATCTTTTTTTCCCTTACACCTAATAATTTATGATACCTGCTCTAAATATTCGTTTGATTGATTTATAGGCAACCTGCTGAGACAACACCACTTTTTATATGGTCACATTTTCTGATCTATTAATACTCCCCAAACATGAACCTGCTGTCACTCAAAAACATTTTGCCAACTGTTTACCACAAAATAAAATCTTGGTGAGTAATTTCTACAAATTGTATGCGAGAAAAGGGAGGATTCAATGTGAAAATAAAATAAATCATTAAAAATGAGAAAAAAATCGCCTTTTCCCCCCGACCTGCCGGCCACCATTTTGAGTCTGGCTGCCGCCATCTTGCTCCCCGCGGCCTAGATAAGGGAGAAACTTATTTCATTGTTAAAAACATATTTGAATTTTAAATTAGTGAAAACCCTTATATTCAGAGACACATATGGTTTTATTTACTGTACTTATCTCCAGGATATTCTCAGCCAACACATAGGGATAATGAAGCCTAAACCATCCATAAAATGTAGGTTTGTTAGATTATACCAATCTTCCTTGAGGTGTTATTCAGTAATTCTCTGCCAAGTATCTCCAGTTCTCTTGTAAGGCCCAAGTATGGACAATTGTTAGCAAAGAACTATTAAATTAATTCCATAATTAGGTTAATTGTAGCTATCCAAACAAACATTAAATTTAAGCTGAAATTTATCTTTTTTTATGAAGCCCTATTGCTACCGTATATTTCTTGTTACCTTCATGTTTTCCTATTTCCCTTTGGTACAATTCAAACCAAAATGAAATTTAGGTCAAACTGAATTTGTCACAGATCTGTGGCAGATGTCTTATGTCTGAGTGCTATTATGAAAATAAGTAGTTTAACTAACTTGAGAAGACCTTTTTAAGTACATTTCTGTTCACAGATTTAGGATCTAAGCCTGGGAACTCATTCTCCTAATTTAAGATACATGAATCTGAATAACTGAAGTATGTAACAGAAGAAAGTGTTTAAATTAGGTGCTTATTGAGCTTGATTATATTGTTGATTTTGTCTTCTATTCCACACAGAAATGCTTGATAAATTTCACAGGACACAGATGTCAGAGATGCCATTAAACTAATCCAGAGACAAAAGAACCATTTCCTAATTCTGCTTCTATAATGGCATCTCATTTGGTTCATTTAAAAAATTCAGTCAGTGCCAGTTGAGTTGTCAGAATTGCAGGCGTATTACACAGAGAATACCAGAAAGTGCTCTCCTTCATTAGCCCTGAGCTGCACCCATTCTAGAGTTCATTCATTTTCTTTAAAAACTATGTTAATTTACATTATTTTTTCAGAAGAAATATCCATGTCTCTTAATTATCTTATATAGTTTACAGTAACAGTCCCATTAAACAAATATTCCTGAGTCAAAAGACTTATATTTCATTACACCATGCTTGAAAATTAGTCTGTGATGCTTTTAGTCACTACATTCAATATACTGAAAAATAATATGGTAGGCATGTCTGTATATACTACTTTCAAAATACTTTGGTTAGTCACATTGTTGTACTCTAATCCTTAGCAAGAGCTATACCTCCAGGCTTCCAAATCTTACCTGGAAGTTGGAAGAAAAAAATATTTGTGGTCATAAAGAGGAAATCAAACAATATTTCACATGAACAGTGAATCCACATTTAATGGGTTCAGAAAAGTTTCTTTTGTCTTCTTTCTATGTAATGAAAAATAACAGCAAAGAAAGCCTTCCAAACCTCTTACCCTTGTTTTTTTACTGTATTATATTTATTCATGCAAAAGAAGGCAGAAAGTAGGCCACTTTAAATTGCATCCAAATCTAAAAACACAGTAAAAAGATTGTCTGAATTTAGTGCACAAACTGCATGCCGTAGGTCCCCACTAATACATTCAGAGGAACAGCTTCTCCAAATGCCTGAATGGGTGTCTTTTAGAAAACAAATATTATCAAATATTATTGATTTTTAAATGGATTAAAAGGGATTAAGAGAGATGCTGAAGGAATAATTTTTACTAAAGGAATCATTTTTACTATGAGCACAGATCATGAATACTTAGACATGTAACAGGCTCTTTACATTCTCCTTTATGATTGTATATAGCTTGGTTCCTGAAGTAATAAAAAAAATAATTGAAACTTCAGTACATTTGTTCATGTCTAATACAATTTCTAGTCAGGAGCATACCAAGAAAACCCAATGTTTTGCTTTCTTTAAACCATTGCTTTTATATAATATCAAAATACAAT
>WYEA01017967.1:44021-62914 GCA_033558465.1 Alcedo atthis
AGCCAGCTGTGCCCTACATCAAGCTCCTGAATGTCAGTCTTCAGCACGGAGGAGGAAACTGGAAACCTGGATTTCTCCCCTTTCTACAGCTGTGCGTGGGACACCCACCTTTGAAGCTCTGTAACTGCAGGGACTGAGCGTAAACTACAGCAAAACTCTGCATCCTCCCTTCCAAAACAAGCAAGGAAGCTCTGACAGTCTGACAGTCACCCAGTGTCTGTGTGTCCAGCAGCTGACTGCAATGCAACAGGTATTTAAAGACCACTGTCAGCTGCTATGAACACTGATAACGAGGGAGGTGAACAGCAGTATTTATTTTATGTTTTTATAACACACTGATTTATGATATTTGGTAACGATCCATCATTCTGGTTTGCATTTCTCTTTTTTCAAACTCATTTAACATATTATTTTAGCTTTTCACTCGCTAATACCAGTTTAATTTACTCTAATATCATTAATAAAGCGTTGCTTTCACTGCATTTTCGGGCTGCTATGAAAACAGTCTCAGTCTCATATGCATTTTCATCTATCCACAGGTATAATGATACACTGGTGTATTTTTATCTGTCTGTCTCCAGAAAGCTCTGAGCAGAGACATGGAAATATCACATATTTGGAGAAATGCCACCTGGCACAGATCAGTCACTAGGTAGCTGAATATTGTGAAGAGGAACAACAGGATAAATAGAAAACCCACTTATTAGAATCCAGCAGTGCCTCTGACTCTAACATTAAGAGGGAAACAAAACGTTTATCTTAGTTAATCTCTTTGATGGTGTTTAACGTTCTCTCCCTAGTTCTACCTGTCTCACTAATCTAATCTCTTACTATTTGCCTTATGAAGTTTTACTTCTTTTGTTATTTTTTCCCCAACCCATAGCAAAAGAAGAATAAAAGTTTATTAAACAAGGCACTGTTACTTTTTAAGAGGAATACACAAAGACAATCTCTTTATACCATACTTAAAAAAATAATTTAAGCTCAATATAAAAAGGAAGCTATCACAGCTTCTCAAATACACTGGTGTCCTTTAATGTCATCTGTTCCCATGGCATGCAGTACGTTCTACCTGCCTATGTCTTTGTGCCAGGCTTCCTACATGTCAAACAGGAACAGAAGGGAGAAACCAATTATTGGAGCTATCATGAAGAAAGAGTAAGTTTTATAGCAGATGTGCTAGGTATAATTGAAAATTTTCCAGAAAAATTTTGCAATTTTTTTTTCTCTCAATGGAAAACAGAACTTTTCATGATGCAACTGTCTGTCATTTCAAAAAGGGAAGTAAGGTCACTGAAGATGAAAATCCAGTTAGGAAGCTCAAACTACAGAACAGAGTATAATGAGTCTGTATTGCAGATCTTTTGAAGTACCAGCACATATTTCTGATTAAAATTTTTTATCCTCGTCTAGAAAATATTTAGTTTGGAATTTTTTTGCCAAAAATTAATAAGGTCCCCTCCTCTCAGTATTCTCAAGACTAAACACCCCCAGTTCCCTCAGTCCTTCTTCACAGGGGAGATGCTGAAGTCCCTTAATCATCTTCACAGCTCTCCACTGGACTGATTACCATGCAAATTCTGGTGAGTTCACATGGAAAAAAAAAATTTCTTCTTCTGCATATTCCCCCAAAGACAGATACATTTATTTTGTGTTCTGAGTACACTGCCTATTGCCTCTCCTCTAAATGATTTACTAAACTAGCTCATTCTGTAGGTTATGATAGAGAAAAGAAAGAGGAAAGTATGACCTTGATAGTTATTATTGAAGTACCACAGTCATTTAACAAAGATATTTTAAAAACTACCTTCTAACCTGTAAAGATTTAATAATAATGAAATTCTACTACAGATAAAGCATCTTAAGGAAAAAAATCTAATAATTCCCATTTTAATACACTTTTTACATAATTATCATTAGTATTATAGCACCTACTGTGATTTGTTATTGTTTATGGGGATTAGGAAGATCATAATTTACAAAATGTAATTATTCCTGCTAAAGACATAGTTTAGTATCAGTTAATTTTTCAGATAGAGTGTACATATCTTTCTGACAATGACAAATACTTAGCTTTCCTATTAAATACTTGATTCTATCCCAAAGCAATTAAAAAAACCAACTTTCCTCCCCCCAGTTATTTCCTTTGGAAGTATGCACGCAAATGCAAGTTCCTTCTTTGCCACACTGTGTAGCCCAGTGCCAGTTCTGAAGTCCTCAGTGATGCAAAATGGGGTTTCTCAGGGGAACCAGACCTATCAGTAAAGTCCATTCTGTGGGAAGCCTGGCTGGAGTGACAGGACAAGCACGGGAAGGTAAATGGCCACTGCACACAGAGCACACTTGCAATCCTTCACTGCACCCTAATCTGCCACAATTTATAGCAGCAGAGAACGTGCTTCACTGCTTCAGTCCAGGAGAAAAACCCACGACGTGTCTGCAGAGATGCTTCTCCTTGGTTCAGCTCATTAGGCACATGGTTTTAGCCACTGCTGTAAACAAAGGAGAACTGCCTGAGCTCTATGTGCAATCCTGAAACTCCATTGCATTTCTGCAATTTCATGGTTCATGTACTAGCTGAAATAAAATTTCTCCCAAGAAAACTATGTGCACGAAGCACTGTCAATCTCAAATGTTTAAAGTCCCCAATCCAGGATCAAAATTCATGCTTAAAAAAAAAAAAAAAGAAAAAGAAGATAGAAATATTTCATGGTTTAGATCTGCCTTTCTTTCAGTTCTCGAGATAATTTCCAGGTTTCTTCCTCAAATCGTAAGTTCTAGGCATTTAAATTTTAATAAAAATATTACCTGTTTACTCATATTCCACCACAGGCCATCATTGTGTACTTTTAAGAAAAAACTGTTTCCAGTCATATGAACCTAAAGAAATGGCACTGCTTCTCTCCTATAGAAAATGCCCAGAAATAATGTGTTTGCAGAAAACATTTTCAATGGATCAAAGATATAAGACAGTATAAATCTCTGAAAAATTCTACTGATTTACTTACTATGACCTGAAACTAGATCATCTAACTTTTCTTGGCAAAGTGTGCTAATAGAACAACGCCATGAGAAATGCTGAGCACAATGAAAGAAAATTTCTTCAACAGAATGCAATGGAATTTTATATCCTTTGCCCATACTATTGCTGATTTAAGCCTTTTTTTGCTATGGGACATAATGAAACTTGCTAATATTATGCATTACAATAAGTTACTATTCTCTTGGCTGGGCCTCCTGCTACTATTAAGAAACTATAGCAGATTTTCTATTAAATGGCCTTAGCATGTAATTGTCCAAGTTTCTTATAAAAATATATATATATAGTTCATTTAAAGAGTCAAATCGCTCTAATCCATCCAATAAAATAAATCCTTTCTTGAGAAAGCCATAAAATCATAGGACTTTAAGAAACCTCCAGAGGTCTTCTAGCCTACTCCTTTTTTCCATGTAGAATCAGTTATATTTATGGCTTTTCTGACAGATGTCTGTCTCCCTTGCTCTTACAGCCTGCCAATGACAGACACTCCATCATCTACTCAAAGAAATTCTTTCTGCAGGCTTCCCTATCTGTACTTCTGGAAGATTTTTCCTACTATTTAATATAAATCTTCCTTGCTATGTAATTGCTTTGTCTTTTTTTCACTGTCTACATGGAGAACAGGCTTTGCAGCGTTCTGTTACGTAGTTAAAATGCTCATATGCCCCTGTTATCTCCCCTTCATGACAATTTCTATAATATTTACAAGTAGATCAGTGTTTTGAAATCTCTTTCCTTCTGTACTCTTTCCAAATGGTCCACATCCTTCAAGTTAGGGTTCTGCTCAGAGTGAACTGAAGGAGCTTATTTCTTTACATGGACTATTAAGGGAGCCTAGGGTTATTAAGCCTCCCAAGGATAAAGTTAATCTTTGTGAAGCACTGAAGTAAATAAATGGTATTTTGTAGTTTCTTGCTAGATGTCTGCAAAGTAAGGCCCATTGCTCCTAAACCAGCTTCCTGACTGTTGCTGGATGTAAGTGGTGTGAATGACCTGCTGCTCTATTCCCAGCCCAGCCGGTCTCACAGTCCGCAGCGCCCGTGGCTTTCTTACGGGGTGAGGTTCTGCAGTTGCTGCTCAGCTGTTTTCTTACAGTTACCACGGGGAATACTTCGGGTCAACAGATGGGAATCTCCAAGTCATACTATGAATCAGGAGGCACTCACTGCTTACAAACTATTTGAGGAAAAAACTGACTGAGGAATAATCACACCCTGTATCTCGGGCATCTATCCCTCTCATACTGTTCTTTTGCTCACCTTTCTTTCAGCGAGAAGGGGTTTTTTCTAACGTTGTTTGTGTTGCTCTGTTTTTTTGTCTGTGTGTGTAAATCTATCATGTGACATAAACCAAGGTTGACTTTGGCTCTACAGAGTATTATTTTTATATCATCAGGTTGCTAATTCTAATGCTCCCTCACTCTTGGCTCTTAGACAGTCTGTTGCCTCAGGATTTCTAATGGTTTATTACCACAGGGAAAAAAAAATAACAAAACTGAAATCCTAACGTAGAAGTATGCTGTTTCTCAATGATATTTTCCTTCATGTTTTTCTGCCTGTAAGTCATCTGGTTTTAAAGGCCCATGGATCTAATATATGTACTCTAAAGATTTAAGGAATACCATCTAGAAACACTGTATACCCAGAATGCATATCACCCCATCCTGCTCCAGGACAGTTTGAAAGGCATTACTACAACAAATCAAAATGCTTGGGCAGTCCATACAAATCTATGACACTTACAGTTTTTCCACTCGTATATATAGCCAGTTCATAATAATGAGAACACATAGTATGTGCCAAAAAAAAAATAAAAAAAAAATAAATTGTCATGTCCTTAGGAATCTATAAAATTGGTGAGCAGGTTCTGCACTCTAAGTATAGAACCAAAGAAGATTAATTGCAATCAAAAGGAAACATCCAGAAGACCCAGCATGCAAGCACACCAACACATGCAATAACGAGAAGTTACTAGTACAGTACTTTTGCCAGCTGTCTATTGCAATAGGTTACCTGGGGTGTCTATCTTACGTTGGATAAAGGTTAATAATGGTTAGGCACTCAGTGAATTCAATATGAAGCTTTCAGCTGACATCAGCAGCTATTGAATTTGGCCTTAGAACAAAAAGGATTGTATGAGGGCATCTTTCAGAGCTTTCCTTTTATTCTCTTAAAAGAAACAGCACTCAGAACAACAGGTAAAGATGCTCTTCTGGATGAACAAAGCTGTAAAATAATATTGATAAAGTAAGAAAGCAGAAAACAGTGAGGCATGTTATTTCCTTGTAGCTGGTATTAATGGGAAGTTATAAATTCAGTAACACACGCTCTGTTTCAGTGCTTCAACCAAGGTCATCCTATGCAAAATGGAACTTGCACTCCAGATGCTGAAAGGAGAGTGTTTATTAATCTCAAGATGTGGTGTTTATAAGGGTTTATCCCCTTGATGGCTTCCATACAGCAGATTTCACAGATCTCTTTATCATGAACAAAAGTCCATCACAAACCCTGCTGCATTGTCATTGCACCTGTCAGAGTATGCTTTTGATATTATTTTCTCAAGCAGTGGTTTCCAAAGAAAGAACTCACAAATCTGTGACACAAAGGAATGAAGATCTATCCAATCTGTACTATATTTACATTAAATATTTCAAAGTAACGATCTTGAGTGATTTGAAAATATACTGAATACAGCCTTAAATCATGTACTTGAATAGTACTTGAATTTAAATAGGAACAACCCAAGGTACAAGTGATAATTATGAACTGCAGAATCTGTTACCATCCTCTCTATATTACTACCATACAAATATATTTGTGTTATTTGTCCTGTCAGGAAGCTTGATTCCGATACCTCAGTTATTCCAGTTCTGTCACAGTTGTGGTTTTCTTCTTGCAACTTAAAAATCTTAACATGTGATGCACCCAAAAGGTAAGAGAATTCTTTGATACAACCTGTAATCAGAAAGAGTCCTTGAAAGCTTGCTGAAGAACACTGATTCCAATGGGGTCCCACTCTGCTTTCTCAAATACTCAAGATTTTCTGCATTCCTATACTGGCTAACAGAGGAGCTAATCTACATAATAACATGCCCCCACTGTGAGTTTCTGCTACATCAATACAACTCTCAATCTGGACAAAAGCACCACCAGCATGTATTAAGCAGAGAGGAACTGCACTCTCACAATTTCTTCCTCAACTGATGTGAAGAGTTGTGTGCTAATCTCTTAATTTCACTCCTAGAGTCTTCCATTTGTTACAGGTTTTGCAATTTAAGAGTAAAGGTGTATACTTCAAATCAGTCTTTCTTCAACATAAATGGAAATATGCTTCAAGGGAATAAATGGTTAGCATTTTATAGATGAATGAGACTTGTGCAGATGATTTTTCCATAATAGAACATGTGCTTTGCATTTTAGTTAGTGAAAATATAATTTCACAAACCCAGATTTGAGTAGATATCCACTTAGAACTTTAAAATAGCACTTATACACTTTGAGACTGTGCTACAAAACACACCTCAGTGCTCAGAATGGATTCAAAACATTGGAATTCATAATTAGAATTTTGCTTTCTCCCCCAGAAAACTTATAGTTCTTGAAGAAAGTTCAAGAAAGGCCCAATGTACCTTAATGCCCTCGGGACACACAGGCTTAGAAGTGATTTCTGGAGTGACAGGAGGCTCCCAAGAGTTGACTGTGGGGGAGGCTGAAGTGAGTTTGACTGGGAGGGGTGGCAGGGGCATCCTATTGTGACTGGCCCAGGTGCCCCATGCATTCTGGGCATTGACTGGCTAAGAAATGGGTACTTCAAAGACCCAAAAGGACAGAAATGTACATTTGGAATAGCTGTGGTGGAGATGGATGGATTAAAACCATTGACTGCATTGCCTGGCCTCTCAGGAAAGCCCTGTGCTGTGGGACAGTGAAAAGGTGAAGAGCAGCAGGTGCCAGCTGCCACTAAGAGCATGCACTGCTGGCAGCATCACACAGACAGAGATGCTGTGATTCCCATCCATAGGATGAGCTGGTAATACCTGTCCAAACTAGGACATAACCAAATAAGTTCTTGCAGCAAAGCTAAAATATTAGTGATATGAAAATCAGCTGGGATCTCAGCATCTCGCTCCTTGTAGGAATGTTAACACAGATGGTACAGGGAATATGTTTAAGGCTTTTGTGGAAGTAATGATGAATTCAGTCATACAACAGACTGAAATAGCATCTTAGCTGAAGTAGATTTTTTTTTCCTAATGTTCATGAAAGAAAGAATATATTTGGGTTATACAGAAGAATAAATAAGAACAGCTCCTTTCTGCCCAGTGCATCAAACTGCTGCATTTTTTGACAGCTGGAGCTGAATGACTAGTGTACACTGAGCCGTGAGCCCTATGGGAAGGAAAGCACAACTGCCAAATAAACGATTAAAATGAAAGGGGGGAAAAAAAGTCTCTGTCTGGGAATAAAATTTGCATGACGGAAGACCAAATGGCAATATTTTGTTATAGCCTTTGAACGTGCAATTTGCAGATTGATTTCCCTGCTCTCTTTGCATAGTAGATGTAAAGATTATGCTGAAATCTAGGAAAATTTGATTGTACATGTGCCAAAGAGAATTGAGAACTTGAGTCAAACGCCTGCCCCTGTTCTTACAAATTTATAATGGGAAAATAGCTCTGCAAGGCATTTCTTTGTAAACACATCCAATTAATTTTGCAGCTATGCATTTTAGAGTGTAGGAATGCAGGATAAGTCTCCCTCACCAATTCAGTTTGCTCTTGTAACATGACAGAATTTGTACAGCTCTAGCCTTCTGTGATAAGCAGGAAAGTCACATATCTCCTCCTATTTTGCTCATCTTCGTGCTACCAGAGCTGTTTAGTTGTTTGGGTTTGTTTTAGATACTCACTGTCCCTGTTTCTGGGTCTTGTTTGGCAAGCCCGTGGCCATTCCCACAGCAGAAGGCGGAATTACAGAAAACTCTTCCAAGAAACATTTCTCAAATGCCACCCATAGTCTGTTTGATTTATAGATTGACCACCTCTGGAGCAAAATTTACCAACCCTATTCCTCAGTCGCCTCTGTTTACTTGAGCACTTGGCTTTCTCCCTTCAGACACTTGTCAGCATTTCCAGAAGATGTCTGAACTCGCACCCTGTCAGCTGATATCTCTGGAGCAGGAAAGCTGACTAGCTGTGAAAGATGTGACTCCCAACCCCAGCAAGACTCAAAGCACTGGAAACTGAAACAAACCCTTAAGAGCATATGTTACCCTACTTACAATGAAGTTTTTGTGACATCCTTTTAATTGCAACCATATGACACTTGCTTGTAAGCCAGAGGCACTGGAGATGAGTGAAAAGTCTCATGTGAAGCACTGAGCTTTGAGTTTTCCAAGGTACTTTCTAAACAGATGAGTAGCTTTACTTAAAGCACAAAAATAAACCCAAAAATCTTTCTCTAACATGACTTTTACTGTGCAGTTCTATAGAGTCAGCATATATACAAGTCATTCCTGGCAGGAATATATAAAATAGTGGCCAGCAACCAGATTTTAAAGAAGGTAACATTAGCAGAGTGCTTGTTTTTTACTTACTTTGCTTGGTGGGAGCAGAGTTAAGTTTTGGACAGCAGGAGGCAGTATGTTAATGAGCAGAACCCCTACAGCATTCCAAAATGCTTGGACTCTAATGCTCTGCACACGTTAAAATAGTAATCCCCCAGATAGCAGTGAAGTTATTCCATGTTTCATCTATAATAAATGAGAAATTATTCATGTCTAGACACTCAAACATTCTTTAAAACATCCAACACAAGTTTCAGCTAAAGAATGATACAAAAGCACTTCCTTTTTCTTCACCATTTCATTCGTCTCTCTACCTACTTCTATATCCAAAGATACTTCAGAGGATGTAGGTAACAGTTACCTGATTTCTTTTGTAATAAGAGATGAAACTGCAGAGTGGTTTCCATTAGTACATCTTGCCTACACTGTGTGAGGTAGGAATGAAAGAAGCTTTACAAGGCAGTGTTATGAGAAATCAGAGGGTGAGATGACATGCTGAGATAAGTCATTTCATCACCGTGATTAACTTAACGAAGAAAGTTTACAAACTTGTACAGTTTTAATTTTAAAAGAGCATCAAAAAGTCGAAGTAGCAAATGGGGAACACTAGAAGAAACAATGCCTAAAATATAAAGAATGAATTAAAATTAAAAGCTTTGTATGCTCTATTAATCTCACTAGAGCTACCTGAGTTTATCTCTGAATATAACTTAGTCTCTGAGTCAGGAAAGCAGTTAAGAATGCATTTAAATCTATCTGCATTTACAGAAGCCCTTTAGCTCACCTTCAAGCACGTGCTTTAAGATCCACTGAATTGTATTAAACTTAAACACCAGCTTAAAAATGTGATCATGTAATTAAAGCTCTCTATGGATTAGAGGTGCTTCTCTGAAACTGGGACCCTTTCCAAAGACAGCAGCATCCATTTCTCCTGAAGATGCCCATTTCTTCCTTTTGATGACACAAGGGGCCCAGTTAGGTTCAACTCAGGTAACAAACATTTACATGGTCTGAGTTAAATTCGATAAACCTCACACTGTTATAGTCCAAGGTCCTTAGAGAATCTGTTACTGAAAAACTGTAGACATTCAGTTGATTCATTTAGGCCAGATCTTAGCTAAATTAGAACCAGGGCTCAGCAAGGAGCATGGCATATTTTTGTAACAAGGCAGATTAAAATATTTTAGCAAAATCTGTCTAGAAATGCTTTTCAGAATCAAAATATCTTAAAAAAATCTAATTTACTTGCAGAACTGTGTATTATTACTGTAGAAATGGGTATTGTTCCCCTGCCCAGGATCTGGTGACTAGACTCACAGCACCAGCACTTCAGGCATGGGATGCATACATGAGCAAGTGGTGCATATATGAGAAAAACAGTCAAAGGTGAGAACATCTTCAGGTAGTTCTGCAAATCTTGAACCCGAGTCCCTCTTTGCAAGTACTGTCTTCTCTCACAAAACGGGGAGCTAGCAGTTAATAAACTTCCAGCAAGGCACCTGACAAGGTATCAAGTAATAGGATGAATCTAAGCCTAATTACATAGACAATCCTATCTGTAGACAACCACTAATCCACTAAGAAGCTTTGCTGAAAACAGGCTAACCATAAACTTAATTTTCCTTCTCTAAAAATGTTAGTTCTTCAGCACCTCATTTGCTGATTAAATGAGAATGACCTTTCTTGGTATTGTCTTGCAAGAATTACTACTTCAGAACAAAACTTTCTGTAAAGATTTTTGAAAGGAAGGAGACATTTTTCATTAGAATCCTATAAATGGCTCACGGTATCCTTAGAAAAGCACATTTTCTTATTTTAACAGAATAATTTGTTGAAGCAGAAACAGGGTAAGAAAACCAGCTACTCCAGAAAAGTTAATCTGGAGTATTTATTAAATTGCCCTTCCTAATTTCAAATATTAAAAAATCCTTATTATGAAATACATGCCAGACGATCATCAATATTTAAAGAAAGGTTTGTAGTATTTCCAGTTTGCTCAAAGACTTGCTTTAGAACTAATGATATTTATTGTCAGCATTCACAAATTACCTCCTTTGTGTTTTACTACTCATCACATCATCTGTTCCCTGTAATGAAAGGATCATCAACAAAAAAAAAATAATTAAATTACAAACCAAGGTTTTACAGACCTTTTAAAATTCTTCCTACACACAACCAAGACATAGCCTAAAACATCCTATAAAGTAGTCAATTAATTTAGTTTTAAATTCAGTTAATTGTTAGCTTTCAGTCTAATATGCTGTTTAAATTACAAAATCTTAGCTATCTAACGAGGCAAGTACCTCTCTGCAACATATCTGTCAAGCAAATATGGCAAATATTTGTCAGTAAAAGTCTGAAATAACGAAAGTAGAAGGAGAACCTTGGCTGCTATCCTGGCTGCTCACAGCAACGTGTGTGCTCTCACAAACTGACAAGTTTCTACACAAACTGAACAGTAGCCTGGACCAGGAACCCATCTTCAAATAGTAAGATCGAGTAAGACTAACAAAGAGGACAGAATTTTTTGTCCATCACCAAACAGTTTCACTCCTCAAAACTCCTAGGGAAGTACCAACCATACCTATTTCACTGCGTTCTAAAGTTCTCCTCAAAAAAATTATCACCAATTAATCTGAAATACTGCAATGCATTCATCATCACATATTTCTAACTCTACAGCTTCCTCATCTGCATCTCCTAATTATTTTTATCCTTCTGCTTTCTTTCACATTTCTCCTCCAAAAATCTCCTCTGGCAATGAACAGAATTTTACTCAGAACACTAAAATATATGACCTAATGAAGAAGCTGTCTTACAGTAGTTACTCTGCTGTAGTGCTGGAATTTCTCTTCAAGGTGGAGACCTGATCTTATTCTCTTAACACACAACTGAAAAGAATGGAAAGGCACTGAAGTTGTACAAAGCATTTTTAACTTGCCAACATCAGTGAGAAATAACCCATACATTTGAGTCCAGCAGGCATTTTTTACAGTATGTTGGATACACTGATTTCCACTCCCTAGGCTTTTGGGTATTTGTAAAATTATTTCTCAACACTTGCTGATTCACAAGAATTTTAATTTAAAATACTATTAAATTAGAATAAACCCTCCCTGAAACCTGTCAGAACTTTTTGCACAAAGAAAAAAAAATGAGGTAAAAATATGTGTACAACATATTACTGGCAAATTAATACAAGATACAATTGCCTGCAATGATATGTCCATTGTAGCATCCATTGTTATGAAGATCAGTGAGAGCACAGCACTGGATTTCATAGCAGATATTGTGGAGAATTCTCCATTGAATTGTTCTCCTAATACCTTTCTGACTCAGCTGCTGTTGCTGGCTGTTCTGGCTGCAATCTTTTATTTTGCTTTTCACTGTTGCATATAAGCAATTCCAATTAAGTCCTAGTCACTGCACCTAAGAACCATCATGCTGTGGCATGCTGATGCTTCCTCACTATACCCTTGTTCATCACATGCAAACGTTTCATCTGCTCTCAGATTAGACTGCAGGTCTGGACAGAAGCCACGTGTAATGCTCATTATAACAACAACTCTGAGCACTTTCATTTCCACTGATGTCTTCTGAATATGCACTGAAGTGGTTCTTCTAAAATGTCACCAACAACCACATATGTTCTCCACTACTTACCATACATTTTTCTACTCAACCACATTTAAAAAGTTTAAAAAAATGAAAAATAATTAAAAAAAAAAGACAACAGTATGCATATCATGTGGAAAGAAAAACAAACAAACATTAAATCCCCAAAAATAAACAAACCAAACATCTTTAAGAGTATACCTAAGGCTGCAGGTGGATGAAATAAACAGTAACCATGACTAGGCTTCTGAAGGACTGTTGATTAAGTTTGTAAAATTATATGAAATACAATGAATGAATGAATAAATATTATAAAATAATGAAAAAGTGAATATGAAACATATTCACTTTTTCTGTTTCTCTCTTACCCATGTCAGTGGGTACAGTGTAATGAGTAGGAAAACAGTCTCCACAGAGCACACACTACTTAAAGAGCAGCTAACAAAAGCAATCAGTTAAAAAATGAGAGAGGTCTGAGAAATAGGGGGTACTCTGTACTAGAAAGGTGCAATGAGGTGAGAGAGAAAACCTGTTCCTGAAAACATTTCAGAAAAAAACAACCAGAAACCAGCACAGAAAACCTGTAGTTAGTGTTGTCCTAAAGTCAATGCATGGAATTAGAAAATTATTAATAATTCTCTGTACACAGTCGGTTATGACTCTCTAAACCTAGGAAAAATTATCTGGAAAATAGTCTGTATTAATGCAATATTACATTCCTCAAGACTTACACAGGACTAATTTATGGCAGTCACAGCAAGAAATAGAGCAATTGGTGGCAAGAGAACCTCACAGTTTTTCAGAAGAGTTAAATCATATTAAATCCTCTTTCTCCAGACACCGTGTTTCAGAAGTTGTTTCAAAGCAATATTAATAGTTCTATGAGTAATTGCTGCTGGAGGGAGACTGAGAATGGACCTTCCTGGGAACAAAACTTTAAATGATGTTATTCTTTCTCTCTGTGTAAGAAGTGGTTAGATATTAAAAATATACTTCCCCAGAAAGCTGAATTGCACAGAAATAGAAATACTCTTTCAAAATGTGTTTCTGGGTTACATTTTTAACTCCTCTTTAGAGGAATGACTATGGAAATAACTTCCCTGAATAGCCCCAAGGAGAAAGTAGAGCACAGAACTGTGTGTTTAAATGAAAATGGATTTAAACATGAAATATTGCAATTGTTGTCATTCGGCACTTTGGCAATAAAAATAATTTATAAAGGCTTTTCAGATCCTTCAGTAAAGTAATAATCTGTCTCTGATTCATATAATAGTTGTTAGCTTATGGAATTCAGATGTAAGTATTCTATGTTCCTTTCCTATTTATGACACCAAAGAATAATTTAACTGTACCCAGCTTTGATCAGTGGGCAAGCTCTGGTGATCTTTTACATAATTTTGCTAGAACTCAAGTATCCATGGTCTGCTGCAATTAATCTAACTATATTCAAATAAATAAAAAGTAAATGAAATCAGCAAATGTGCTGAAATGAAATGAGCAAATCATATTACAAACAAACAAAAATAAACTGATAAAATATCTTCACTAGGACATCAGGTCAGCACAAGGCACATCTGAATGGGGATGGTCTCTGGTCTACCCTGACTATTGAACAGTGCTCAGAAGATGCTTGAGAAGAGTCCTTTGTCCTTAAAACAGTTATTTAATTACACACTTTGAAAAAATATTGTTTCTTTTCTATATATTTTTTTTAAAGTTTGCTTTCTTTCTACTCACAGAATAAAATTATCAAGTCCTTGGCCAACTTGTTCTCTTGTAGCTGTGCTATAGGACATGTAGAAATTCTGTTTGACCTGTTTTAACTTCCAGAAAATAAATGGGACAGCACATGTTCAATCAAAGTGATTACATTACCTGAGGCTTCACCCTCAAATGTGCAGCTGCTAGCTAGAAAACAGCAAAATGAGGTCATGAGGATGAGCACAGTAATTTCCAGAGTCACTCCTGGATGTTATCCCCTAACTAAGTACTTGAGCTAGCAAATTTTGATTATATATTTTCATACTAGCAGATAAAATGTGTTTTGCCCATTACAAACCAGAACTACTCTGGACACTGAAGTCACAGAAGCAAGCAGGACCTGGGCACAGCACATCTGCTGCACAGAAGAACCAAGCAGTCCCAGAACTGAAGCTGGGAGAGTTCTCAGGAGGTGTCCAGCCCACCCCTGAGCTCCAGGCAGCATCAGCAGATGAGTGAGGATCGCTCTGGGCAGACAAACTGTGTATCATGGGACCTGCACACCTGGTGTGACATCACCTGAGCACTCTGCACCTTCAGGTCTTTGGTGTGGAAAAGAATCCCCTATGAAAGGAAGAGTATCTGTAACTGCATTAATGGACTTCACTCACTGCCCCGTGTACCCTGCCACAGCTAGAGCTCTTACTTGCAGGAGATAGCACCCTCTACACATGGTTGGGAAAAGGAAAGGAAAATTTGCCTCTACATAACTGGTTAGCTCTGAAATTCATACAAAAACATGAGCACCAGCCAGTCTTCACACCCCCAAACAGGTTTAAGAACAAGAGGAGACGCTTCACTTTGTCAGAGGAGAACACACAGGGTTGCTGAGGTAGGACCCCCATTTTCTTAGTAACTTCACTTAAATTTTTCTAGCTATTAAAAGTTTTGCTTGTAAAGAGACTGCTCAGCTGTAATTTATTTTTTTTTATAGATGACAAAAAGACCTTGTCAATAACTAAATACTACTGCCAAGCATTTTAGCATGTACTAAAACTTTTTATGACACAGCTTCTAAACTAGAGAGATTTGATCATGTACATGCTCAGGTTTCTGGCATCACTGAAAGATTACCTGACAAAGAAGAACTAACAACATTTAATTTGGTTATAAACATAACTTTTACCTAAAAGCTGTCTAGGGAAAAACAGAAGAAAAAAGGAAAAATAATTGTAAAGACACAATCATGCTCAATTAAATTACTTCAAGACTTGCATTCAGGAAATAAAATTATTACCTCCTGATTCAGTTAAATTTCAGTTGGATTTAAAAAAAAAAAGTTAAAAGAAAAATTAAACTTTCAAAGAGTTGTAGACTCTGCAGGAATAGTACACTTTGTCAGAAAAAAAAAAAAAAGTTTAATTTTCTGAGGAATATCACACAGTTCAAAAATACTGCATTGTGTGTTTGCATGCTTCAGAAATCTTGGTTAAAAAATGCCAGAAATAGCCTAATGTTTTATCTTCAAAATCACAGCTTTTAAAATTTCTTTAAAACTTACTGAATTCATTTAGTCCATTGCGACATCAAATGGAAAACAAAATAAATTGTAGTGTAAACAGATTTGGGCAGATCGCAGAAGCCCATTAAATGGCATTTCTGCCAAGGCTGTGATTCAAATTAATTTCAAATATATGCAGAAAGTTAGGAACTGAAGTTCTTAAAGTGAAGATGTTCTGAAATGTATTAATAATGATAGTATTAACCAGATAATACTAAGTTAAAGCAAAAATAATTAAAAGCAATATAAATTGTGAGAGGAAATTTATATGCAAGAGAAAAAAAAGATACACTCATTTTTAAGGGAAAATTACATTTTTCTTCACTGTCCCTTAGAATAAAACTTTTTTAAAACCCCACAAAATAAAAACACCACCAAAAAAAACCCAACAAACAAACCAACAAAAAATATAGTCTCAGAATCTTTACTTCCTTCGTGTCCCCTTGAGAATGGATTTGTGCTGCACAAGCCTTTGTCTAAGTGTCTCACACGTCAGTGTTTCAAAACTGCTGAAGCTCCAAACTACCACCCAGCTTCCACTTAAAAAGTGTAGTAAATTAAACAACAGTGCTTAAGCTGTCTCTAAGTGGGTATTATTAAATCTTCACTCCTAATGATGCTGCCCATTCCAAGGACAAATGCAGTTTGGCAAGAGGTGTAGGTAGCAGCACCCTATGGCTTGGCGTGCAGCCACGTGCAAAAGGCACACCAGCCCTGCCACACCTGCTGCAGGGGGACAGGTGAGACACAGCTAAACAACCACCTCTTCTTATTCTGGCCCTCCATAGCCCTTCAACTACACCTTACCTTGTAGATAAAATCCTGCTTTCTCAGAGGAATTTTAATCAGATTCTACTTTATACACTTAATCCTCAGGAAAGGCATAGCCATGCTAATAGCACAAAGTACTCAGTATTAGGGGTGTGCCCAAATCCAGGCAAAAACACATTCCCTGACATACCTT
Source organism: Alcedo atthis (assembly GCA_033558465.1). Classification (NCBI taxonomy): domain Eukaryota; kingdom Metazoa; phylum Chordata; class Aves; order Coraciiformes; family Alcedinidae; genus Alcedo; species Alcedo atthis. The sequence goes on from WYEA01017967.1 coordinate 60,468, forward strand.
GGAAGCTCTTACCCTTCAACTGTTTTCAATTAGTTGTTGTCAAAGACTCACTCCTTTTGTTAACACGCCCAGGTTAACAATGGGTTATAATAATGGATGGCAAAGTGGGTTTTAATTGTGTGTGAGTGGATTGTCCTATTCTGAGATTGTTACCTCCAAACCAGAAGTCCCTAAAAAGCAAATTTTTAATGGAAAACTTTGCACGAAATTACTATCACTCAGATTATAGATAACCAGATAATTGCAAAGGGATTTTGCAGAGGGTTTGGCCAGTAAAATATAAATAAAATATACAAATAAAAATAAAAAATATAAATAAAACACCACACGATTTTGTGATGGAGACACTGACCTTGGAACAGAAAAGTTGTACCAAAGCAGCAGGCCAATCCCAACATGACACTGCCAGAAGTCAGAACTGATTCCATCACCATCCCAACCTCGTCCTGGGCCCGAGTCTCTTACCCATGGGACAGCAGGTTTGCAGTTTTCAAGCACACCATTTTTACTCCTAGATTTTACCTCCTAATGTCTGTCTTGCAGGTGAAAGTAAATAGCATTAAATGTAGAAACTGAGTAGATAAACAGCTGCAAATGTTAATGTTACATGAATGCAATGTTGGTGTTTATGTTAACTTTGTGTGTGTGTGTGTGTGTGTGTGTATAAATATAAATATATATTATTATATAAACATATAAATATATAAATATATACATATATTATTAAGCAGATTACTAGAAAGACTAGGTAAATACTTTTGGGGAGGGTGAGTGGAGTCCCAGCAGTGTATTCATAGAAAGGAATATACCTAAGGACAGAGAAGGTGTGTGTTTGTGTTATTTCAGTCCCTTCTACTAGCTATTCAAAGCTGCATTGACTAATTGGAGTATTGACTGACCATCTAAATGCTTGCCCTCATTGTTCCACTCTCACAAATTAACTAGTGAGTGCCTCCAGTTATCTAAATAAGGTGCTGATTGATCATGTGGAAATAATTAATCAAGCCAGTGCTGATATGATCTCCAGCCACGTCAGAACTTTCTCTTCTCATTATGCTTACCTAGTGCAGAATTTAAATGTACAGCCTGTAGCAAAAGGTTGTTTGGTTTGGGTTTTTTTGAGAGGTTTCTACAAGTCAAATTACAAGGAGGAAGTCAGATTTCATTGTAATAAGACTTTAAATGAGTCCAATTACATTTTAGTTCAAACAGTCTTGTTTCAAATATAGTTCTGCCTGCTTGGCAGCATTTACTAGAAGCCAGCATGGAGTTGAGAGCACGGGGGAATTCCATGCCAACTTTCCTGTCTTGAATCAGTGGAAGCAGGAGTCCTTAGTGGGCAGGCACTTAAATGTATGTAATGCAGAAGCTGAAATGCTGTTACAACTGTATTTCTCCTTAACAACAAACAGACATAGTAAGCAACACAATGCCTTTTGCTGCAGAAACTCATTTATCATGAACAAGTTTACTGTCCTTCACCCTTCACCCTGTCCACACATACACATGCTTAAAAAGAAAAAAAGATTTTTTTCCACAGAAAACAAAAGCAAACAAAACAAAGACTAAAAGCAACAATAATGACAACAAACTGCAAATAAATGAAAACAGAAACAAACAAAAAACCAAACAGGAATAGCATACACTATTAGTTCAGCTAAGATATGCAAAAGTAAGTCCCAGACTTCCTCACAGTATCTTAGATAGGAAAAACATAGCAGAAGAGACCTTCAAATCCTTAATCTTATAGGTGTCATAGGCTCTGTTTTAACTGCATATCAACTTTAAGCTGATTTTCACACTATTAACATAATTCACAGGTTTCATCCAGCACACAAGAGAAAAAATATGTTTTTACCCTTTGAATGCAGAAAGCATGTCTTTGTGGTAAGGAGGAGAGGGAGATGGATTCTGCATCTTCAGATTATTTTCTACATTAATAACTCTGCAAAGTGTTTGACATTAAAACATAATTACAACAAGGAACTGTTACAATGAGTATTTGAAAGCAATGCACTCAGTGTGCAATGATGTATCTTTAACAGCCATTTAAGATCTTCACCAAAACCAACAGAACACAAATCTGCAACATTGCCCAGCTGGGAAAATAAATGGTCATCTTCTTTCACTCATAAATGAGCACTGCTGGCAGCAAACCATTATTGAGAAATATATTGCCTTATTTGCAGTGGTAGACCATTATCAAATGCTACCAGATGCTCATCTCAATTGTCAATGTCATATTTGAAGAATAATGATGCTAGCTAGTTGAGAAGTTGAGTAAACAAAATACCTTAAAAGGACTATAAAGCATCTTTAGCCACTGATGTAAAAATTCTGAACGCATCGTAACTGGCACCAGGAGATGCAGGAAGAAAGGGAGAGGCCTCTGCCCTCCTTCTGGGGCAACAAGAACAAACAGGATTGGATATTAGGAAGCACTTCCT
>WYEA01017967.1:77806-96377 GCA_033558465.1 Alcedo atthis
AAGATCAGGGTTTCATTACATTTCATGGACATCGTCTCCCACGAGCACACAGATTAAAATGATGGAATTAAATAAACAAAGAGATGATCTAATGCAATGAATTCATGCTTCTAGTAACAACTAAATCCGTTGTGCCTGCTAAGCTGCTGAGGAGTTCTCACCAGCACTGACACACTCTACCTCTGCAAAAACACCTAGGACTTGGAAGGCCACAGGTGGGGATTTTTTTCAGGGATAGGTGAGGTTTACTTTCTTTCTGCTACACATGTGAATACACTGACTTCAAAACACTATTTTCTTTACTACTCTCTCACTGTGCAATGTCCAGAACAGAGCAAGAACCAATTTTCTCTCCCTTCAAATATTAAATGATGATTGCTTCTCAACAACAAGGTCATTTAGGACAACCTGGGAAATAACTGTCCCCAGACATCTAATAGTCATTATGTTAAATACTGTTTACCAAAGGAAAACTCATTTTCTTCTTTACAGTCTTTGTGTGGAGGTCACCAGTAAGTGTCCTACTCTCTTAATCTTGCCTCGGATGTCAAGGTTTCTGTCTTTGTAGGATTCAGATGCTTCACTACAGGAATAAAATATTAACTAACTCTGTGTCATATTAAGCATTTCCTACAATCCAAAATTTTCCTAAATACATTTTAGAAATGTAATAAAAACAAGTGTTAACAAAACTGAATGACACCTTGATATCTAAACTAATGTATGCTTTGCCCCTCAAATTTTTTTCCCCAGTTCATCTGGCAGCAACATGGGTCAGAGAACCATCTAGAACATCCCCTCCTTGAGTTCAGCACTCCTGCCCTGTGCTATTATATGTTCAACAAAAATAAAATTAAGCTTGCTCCTTCAGAAAAACTCAATTCCTTGTTTCTACCCAGAATGTTCTTTACTATCACTGCTTACTTGAATGCATAACAGAGAAGCATTAACCACGGTAAAAATAATAATTTTTGAATGGAATATAAAACTCACAAATGTCCTAGGAATCACAAAATACATGATAACTACCATTTCAGTGACTGAAAGCATTTAAAGATCAGTTACTAAGTCTATTATTTTTTCTTACAGATTTATCTTATGTTCCCATCAGTTTCAACTAGACACTTTTTAAAAAAACTCTATTATTAGACATTTAGAGTATTATGAAATGCAGCAACTAAAATAAGTAAATGACTTTGAGATGATCCAGGGGAAATATCATTATAGCTCTCAGACCTAGCAATTACATTGTTGAATAATACTATTAAGCAGCCTGTGAGCTACATAATGTATGCATTTATTAAGGATTTTTTTTTTTAAATAATATAGAAGACAACAAGCTCAGAAAGATACAGTTGTTTGGAATGTCCAGACGAAGAAGCTCATTTAGATTATCTTTTCACATTTCACAGATTTAATATGGCAATAGTCAGGTGTATTTGAGATGTCCCACTCATAGTATCTATCAGATTTTAGAAGTAGTAAATAGCATTATTGAATGTGTTTGCCATTTAAACAGAGAAATTAATTAACTCTGTTTACTGTATTCTCTATTTTTGTCTTAAAGAATAAAAGGCATCATGACCCAGAATGAACAAATAGCACAACAAAGAGCTATATTCGTAACCTTTGGATCCCTGAATTTATGCATCAGTGAGACGTACTTTGCAAGAGAAGGAATTAAACTAGAAACTCCCTCCTAAGGAAGGGATAGAGAAATCCATTATGTCTCAGCTGGATTCCTTGGTGTTTCAAGGAATGTCAACAAATTAGCTTTTATTATTTGTGCCTCAAACAATTACAAGCTCAGTGATGTTTAGAATGGAACCAAGTGAACCGAAAACGCGAATCACAAAAGAACAATTTCAAAGAAAATATTTAAGGTAGTGTAATTAAGATAGACTTAAAATACACATAGCAATTCTGTAATCTCAAGGCTCCCTAAGTCCAACATCTATTTCAGAAAGGGCAAATTATCTCAGCTGTGGGAAGAGGGAAAGTAAGAAGAGACATGCATGGCTGAAGGCTTTATCTCTACTTTGGAAAGGCAAAGGAGTGTTTGTAACTCCCTTCTGGAAGTGTCGTGCACCCCCCACCAGAGCCTAGGACTTGGGTGACCCCGTTACATGATGCTGCATCCACAGCTGCTGCTAACCTTCCTCTTTCTTTTCTCTCTCTCTCACTCTCCTCATATTTGCCTCTTTTCTAATAACTCTTTCTTCCTTTTCCTCAACATTTAGTCACACCGTAACACCTTCATCCATCCTGTTTGTTGTTTCATTAGCAGAACTAATAACCTGTTCTGTTATTGTTCCTCAGAATCAGCATCTGCTAGTCTTCCACTGTGCCAGCCCAGGCTGACAAGCTTATAATCAGAAACAAACAAATTAAAATGTACTTTATGTATACCGAGAGTATTTTTCACTTTCATTAGCTACAGACTTTCCACTGTTCACTTTGTTTTTAATGTCTTGCTTATCTGTGTTGTACACATACAAGACAACCAGGTGATGCTCAAAGTCACGTGTTTACTGAAGCATACTTAGTGCCAATAAAAAATACACATATTATTTGAACTACTTGAGCTGCACATCTCAAAAAAAAAATTTATCATGAGGTTTATAAGAGAAGCATGCAATCAAATATTTCTTTCATTCCAGATTAAATTATAAAATATTTGAATCTTAGAAGGATGATAATTGTACTATTCCAAAGTGTCACACAAAATATAATGGAAGGTATAATATTTAAACTTAAAATTTCACATACAATTAAAATGTGTCATTTACCGAGGAGTTTTAGCTGTAGGCTGGTAATTGAAATATTCTCAGAGAAAGAGGTAATCTGATGTTTTTCAAATTGACTTTGCTGCTGATAATGCTATAAACTGTATAGAAAGAAACAAATCCCCGTGTTCTTCTACAGGGGACATAAAAATAGCCCTACTGCAGTTCCAATGAGGAAGCTATTCAATGACTGTGTGGGAGGTTTTATCTAAGCCAGCAATATTCTGAACAAAGGTCTTATCATATACTTGTTTCTGTATCATATTAATTGGTTTCTTATCGTATTAGCCAACGCCCCTCTCCCTAATAGCATAGAGAGCTGAATAATATGTTGAAACATTGATAATACTTCAAGACCTATTACCAACTTTCATGAGATTAGCTTTTTCCTTCTGCACTATCACAGCAAAGGGCTCGGATCACATACTGTCAAGTACCTTTCATATCATATTAGTTTAAATGAAATCATTAAGACAAAAGGCAGGCCAAAGATACATTATAAAAGTCTGACTTTAAGTAACTTCCTAAGTATATACAGGCTTATATTTTATTACACTAGATCACAGAAAGTATTTACACAGGCAGTATTTCCTTCATATAATTAACATGAAGATGAATGATTATGTTTCACAGTCTGACAAAAGGCAGCCTTAGAATCCTCACTCCACACTGTAGTCACTGTAATAACTCAGGTTCCTGGAATACATCCCTTGATGTATGACTATTGCATCAAGGGTAATGATGTCAGTGCTCAGTCCTTCTCCTGTGTTTCCAGTCACTTGTTCTCTAAAAACTGGCTACCCTACCAGCAGGGTATTTTAATTAAATAATATCTTAGAGTTCATATAGGAACAGCTGTGGTTTATTCATTTAGATAAGAAAAAAATATTCCTAGTTGACTGAACACATATCTGAAATGAAACAGTATTTTTTTAAAAGATAGAACCTGCTAAACTTCCTCACACAAACACATCTCTATTAATTAAAAAAGTTAAGGGGGAAAAGAGGGAGTTCTCATAACTGAATATGCAGGATGTATTCTGTCATTCTGTAATGCAGATGGTGCATATGTGTATATATATATATATATACAGAGTGCTGAGGGAACTCAGCATCCAGCAGAGCACTGGGAATATGACCACAACATGAGCAAAAGCAGATAAATATGAGGAATTTTGTATGCATCAGTGCTCACTCTTATATTACTGGGTATTAGCAGTATTATAACAAAACTGTAAGTGTTAGCAGCACTGTAATTTGACTAATAATAGCTTGGGTTTTATTTTGCCTAGACAGGTCAAATGTTGTTTAAACAATCAGTAAATTCATGGTGCTTCATGAGATGCATTTCCTCAGTCAACACAAATTTCACAGGGGATAGCACGTGTCCAGAGAAAAAATCCCCATAGTGTGCCTATTGCCTTTAATGTGCACATCCCATGTATTTAGCTGAGCATAAGCTCAGCACAGGTACCCACCTGCCTAGGACTGCAGTCGTGGAATAATCAGTGTTCATCTTTTCGTGCAGACTGCAAGACAGAAAGATAACAACTGTCTGCTGTGATCTGCATTAGCATGCAGCCCAGAAAAGGTTAAAATGACCCCAAAGGCATAAGGGCTGTCTCCGTGGGCTGCAACTTTTCCTGAAGATTTGGGAGAGGAGGCAGTCAATGGATGGAAACAGGACCAGGGCTTTTCACTCAGCTGACACCCTGAAAGGACGAGCATGGCTTCGTTGGTCATTTGTCAAATTAAAACTATATAGACATTAAGATTGTAACCTGTGATTCTGCTGCTGTGATACCACAACATTTTTCTTGGCTAGCACTATAGGCCCCGTTTCTAAGGAGGAAAGGTAACAGATATGCAAATATCTATCTATGCTTACATATGTATTTACCTAAGTATTATGTTGCTGAATATACACACTCGTAAATACTTATATGCATGTATTACACTAATGCCAGTGGTTTATTTAGATACTGTCAAAGGACAGTATTTTATTCAGCTATTACTGTTGCACATACTATTTTTGTAAGGTAATCAACCTTAACATTGAAAGCATTACAGGAACAGAAAGAACAAAAAAAAAACAAAACAAAAAAACCCTGTATTTTTAAAAGTCCTTGTGCATACACAAATGTGATGAATAACAGTTAAGGAAGTAATGAAAAGGCACAGTTTTAGCTTTACAAACTTTTTCAATAATTACATATATTTTACTAAGAGTAAAAATAAGTTACTGTGTTTTCCTAAGCATGTAGTCTGGACACTTGCATTCAGCACCACACCTTGCTCAGCTGAGTTTAGTAGACCCAGACATTTTCTCCTGCTAATCTAATCTCTTTGTAAAGGATCAGCATCATTTTTTGGTCCCGTTACAGTCTGCCTGAGGAGGCTGAGTCTCCCCATCTGTTTCCAGGTGAACATTCAACACACCAGACCACAGAGACACTGTGGGTACAATTATCTCCTTGAAACAAAACCACAATGTAGGCAACAGAGCTCATCACTCCAGTTTCCTTTATAATCAATGGAGAGAAACAGAAGTAGTTAGCATGAAATTTATTTGATCTCTTAGATATCTGCTTTAGGGTAAGATGAATTATGCCTAGAACTGCCTTTTTCTTCTGTGGCCTGTAATCAGAGTCCAGAAAGGTAGTTCAGATACAGATGCTGCCTGTAAGATAAATACCATCCCTTTTTGTTCTCCGAGTTAACTTTTTTTTTTTTTTTAATATTGATTTACATAAAATGAAGGATTTAGAGTGCTCACTCCTGATACAGAATAAAGATCCTGTTCCAATGCCTGTTTAATAAAAAGTTCAAAGAGGGACAAGCACAATGAGACTGAGAGAAACCCAAGCCAGAGCAGTCAATAAATAGATTGCTTTCCTCACTCTAGAGAGCCAGCTCTGTGTGGCTGCTTGGCCTTACTCGTGGCGTTTTGAAAACAGGTATTACCCATTCTCTCCAAGTATAGCAGCCCTCAGAAAAAATAGCTGCTCTGAGCTAAACTGGTCTCCTTTGCTTCTTGAAGGTTTTCACAAGTTTTAATTTGATTAAACGCAAACCACAGAAACTTCAAAAATCTTGAAAGACTTTACAGAACACAGAAATAATTTCCTATTCAAATGGAAAATGTAAAAGTTTTTAAGAAGACAGCAGCGTACCTCACAATAAAGTTCAATAACTGCTACGGATTCGTCTTTGCCAGTTAGAAAGTTATTTTCTCTTCAAACTGTGTAACTCCTCCAGCCAAACCTGTGCTAACAGAATGATGCCAAAGTCCTAGTTTGTCCCTTTGAGCAAGATGGAAATCAAAGCTCTGGAGCTAACTATATAAATGAGAAAAGATAAATGGATTAACTGATATTTAAGGGGACTATGACTGCCAAGCAACAACATTAGATGGTTCTCACTCTGGCTCTGCCTTGGCTTCGTGTCAGATGTGAACACAGAGCCAAACCAGGCACAGGTGCTGAACCCTCATTTAACTTTCATTACACTCCTCACCACACTGTGGCCAAAAGAGCAGACCTGCCAAACCTTCATCTGGAACCAAAAAGGCTCTTAATTGGCCACCAAGGGTGAAGACAAGAAACAAGTCCTGTTTTATTTCCCTCTGGGAGAGCGAGTCTGAGATTATAAAGCACAATCATGAGTTCCAAAGTCCCTCCATGCTTTTGGCTTCCACAGTCTCACAGTTCCTCTCCTCTTCCAAATCGTTACACTAAGGCAAAACGTTTCCTTCTTCATTTTTTATTTATACAAAGTCCAGGAAAATAACTGTTTATAGAGTAAATATTTATCCAACTCGCACATGCAAAAAGCTTTATTAACAATTATCCTTCCCCTGTCATTCCCAACAGCTTTCTATGCCAGCCTAATGCTAATCTTCTGTTCTAGAGATACATTTACAAGCCATCTGCACCTGTTTCTAGAGGTAGGGAATTCCTAGGAGCTGGTCACTTACCTTCATCCTCAACAGACTGACTATGTACAGAAAATGATGGGTTTTTTGAAAAACATAGGTTTGATATAAGTTCCTATGAGCTCTTCTGAAATTTCTGCAAAATATTTAGATTTCCATGTCTATTATAAGCCTTGGTGATTGTCTCTGTAAATCAAATATATATATATATATATATCTTACAAAAAAAAATATATATATATAAAGCATCTTCTCTAACAATATATATATTTTATATATTTTCCTATATAAACACTAACCTGTGCACAACATTCTTCCTACTTCTTCCTTCCAGCACTAGGCTTTAAACTAACATTGGACTCTCCTTGAAACAGACAGTTAATTTTCTCATGTCAGCTTTTCTTGTTGGTCTTTACCATCCAGAAAACTACTTTTATTTATGTCCAATTCCTGGATGCTGCACAGCTGATATTGCAATCTGCTAATACCTGATTGTTGGATAGCCAGCTGCACTTCTAACAAAACATCCCTGCTCTCTATCACACTGAGAATTAATATTTACCCTCACTGAACCTTTCAGCCTCTACCAGAAACTTTAACATAAACTGTCCTAATCTCCATCCACCCTTGACTAGGAAGATTAATAATAATTCCTTGTGATCAGAAGTACTCTGTTGGCCAGCAATGATTTCCATGGCAATCAGGTAGGCAGTGCTGAGTAGATTTCATCAGTTGTAAACCAGCATTAGAATGATCTCCTAATGATACCTTAGCAGCACTGACTTTTACATACTGTAGCTCAGAGGCACAAAAAGAGTTTTAACTCTTGGAAAGCTTCCACAAAGAAAGAAATTGCAGTGCCCTCTGGTAACAACTGGGGATTCTGGGGGCATTTTGATACGTGGTTTTGGTTTGGGTTTTTGTTTTGTTTGCTTTTCAGATAAGAATGTTGTTAATTGGATGATTTTGACAAAAGGCATGAAATATGATGAACTACATTCAGATGCACACGCTGTGTAACAGTGATACTTTTAGTCATTATTTCATGTGCTAATGGGACAACTGAAACTGCTGCAGCTCTTGGGAAATTCATGTCAGAATAAATCACATATCTTCAGAAAACTTGTCTAAATGTGAAGACGAGTGATTCCACCATCAAGGACAGACATTCCAACTTATGTTGTAAACATTTGTATTGCTGTGTTTTGTTATGTTGCTTTTTTGCTATGGTTTTTTTTTGTTTGGATTTTTTTTGTTTTGTTGTTGTTTTTGTTTTCCCCAATATTTCTGTTTTAAAAGTCCTTGGGAAAATCCAATATGAGATTTTTATTCCACAGACCAGCTGGTTTCCCTGGCAGAGCACTAGCCAGCATATAATAAGCATGCCAAATGAATACTTAATCCTTATTTTAGTGGCAAACTCAAGAGTTGGTTGATGCATGTTTAGAATACGAATTAAACTTGAAAAGAAGGCAGCTGAAAATTACTGTATATGCCCAGATCTGCCCCAGCACAACTTAATTCAAAGGATGGTGGGATATTTACAGCACCATGACCATGCTCTGCACCAGGGGACACCAGGTGATGGGCAGAGGTCTGGGCTGTGAGGATGCAGTAGGATGTGGGCAGGGGGAAACCTTCAGGATGCTAAATACAGAGGCTACAAGTAGTAGAAGAACCATGCTGATGGTTGTGGAGAAGCAAGGATTGCTGTTTCCATTTTTCAGGCCACATTTTGCCTGGGTTGAAGTTATTTGCTCTGAGTTTTATCCGTTTAATACCCAAGAGATCAGTTAAATTTGAGGACCTAAATGTGCCTGCTACAATATAAACATAAAATGAAAAATAACATGAGAAAAATAAAGCTTTAGGACAAGTCTTAGAAGACATCTAAAAAAGGATATTATAAAAAACAGTAAGTTGAGAGAAAAAATAAGCCAGAAGGAAAATGAAAGAATATTTCAGACTACTAAAGGGGATAAAGACTGGTAACAGGACTATGACCTTTCAACTTCTGACAGACCATTAGTCTGTATGTGATCCAGTTCATTAATATGTCCAAACAAAACATCATTACTCACTGATGGCTATTAAATTCCTTATGAAAATTGATCCTGTGGTTTCAGTCCCCAGCCTGTCAGACAGATACCTGCATTGCAACTGACATTCTCAGTGACAGCAGCAAGAAGAATGCCATTCAGAGAGCAGAAGTGGAGAAAATCTGTAAAGATATTTCTTGCAGAAAACTGTTTGTTTGTTTAGCTTCATCAATATAGGACTTTGAATAATCTTTCAGAATATATTCTATGTAGCTAATCTGAGAGTGACAGCAGACGTTCCCTCAGCAGAAATGCATTGCTCTGTACTCTTTCAATAAATGCTTCTAAATGTTGGAATTCTACATTTAAATAATTTTCATTATATTTAAATAATTTTCATGATTCAAAACTTCATCTTTAGATGTGCCATTCTTGCATGAGATAAATGGCTATTCCAGTATTTACAGTATCTCATAACTGGGTTTATGCTCCTAATAGATTCTTTTGAAAACATGCCCTACTACCAACCCTGACTGCAGACGACCCTAACCTCCATCACAAGCAGTCTCTAAACTCTCTATTCTCCCTAACACAGCCGAGGACAGTTGTGACCATAAATATCTCTGTTAATCAGGGCAAACCTGAGTGATCTGTATAAAGCAAATGGACAGACTACAAGGGGACCCACTGGAACATCCAGCCATTCTCCAGTCCCACTGAGTAACACCATTACTTCAATTATAATAGCTCTTCTTCTTTGTGACCTGCTTCCCTGAGGCTTAGCAGTCACAGGAGGTTAATCTGGTTTTCTGATTTTTTATTTACTCCAAGTTCCAGTATCTTTACTCTGATGCAAGTTTCCTAGGGGCTGTGCACTGGACTGGATACATACACAATCAGCCTCCAGTTCAAGCATCAGCTCAGACCAAAATAAAAGCCTAGCTTTTACAGACCTCAGTTACTACAGCAAAATGATGGCAGACTCACACTCATTTACAAATAAGAAACATCTAGGCTGGGGGAGGGAAGAAATGGAATTTTTTGGGAGGATGGGAGGTGGGGATGTATTATTAGTAGTAATTACTATCATTTCAGTGAGGAATTAAATTGCTTCTGAACATCAAGAAGAAGTGTCTGAGTAAAAGAGTCTGTGTATGGATATCACTGTCTGAGCCATGTTTACTTTGCACAAACTGTAATTTAACTGGATTACCTGCAGACGTGACTTAGCTGATGATAAAATCAGTAGCCAATAAAAAGGTCTATGTAGTGTTATATTATGTGACCCCTTTAGCTGTATCTAGGGAATACTGTTTAATTCCTGACTGTGATAAATGGGAAAGGCAAATTTAAATATAACTAGTAAATCTTCTGTAAATTGGCAAGCATTTTCAAGACAGCAATGCCAATGAGGAAAGCTACTTTTAAGTGCACATCAGTCAAGATGATGTGGCTTTTTTTTCACGTGTTGATCATCCCCTCATCTTCCTGCACCTCCACTTTCAAGCCTTTCTCATTACTCCTTTGTCTCTTTTTGTTTCTCTTCAATTCTGCACAAAATGTAATTTTCTACACCACATACTTAGGTATTTCAGTAATATTTTGCAAAGCCGAGTAAACGATTAGTGCCTCAGACAAATGCATGCACAGTACATTGCATTTGCTCCTCCTGCAAGTCCTCTCAACAAATTTTAGACAATCCTCTTTCCTCAACACTAGAGAAGTAAGCTAGTCCAATTAGTGTCACTGGGTATCACTACAATATTAATTTCCATTACCCACTGTTGCATGAGATGCTATGGTGATGATATAAAACAGTGTTACAGAGAGATGTGTCACAGAGCCAAAAACTCTGTTAAATGTAATACTACCACTGCTTGTGAGGAAGGGTGTGTTGAAGAACACTGTGGTAGTTGTTTGGATCAAGGACAAGATAATTCTAATTAAAAAAAAAAAAAGGTGATGGATTTATTTTCTATATCCTACTCTCCCACAGTTCACTTGTGGGGGGTTTTCTTACAGAAAGATAAACATGAGACTTGGTAATATTATAGGTATTCAGAGCACATTAATTCTAACAGATGTGAAAATGAACATACTTCCTTACCACTTAAATGCTATCTTAATTACCACTTACATGGAGATTCATCACAAACACTAAAACCTTTTATTAAAAAAAAAAATTTGAAAAAATTAATAGTATTTTAGAACAAACGTAAACATTTAAAAGTTATACTTTTCTAGAAGAGTTTGATTTCACCTAAACTTCGTACGTAAGCACTGGGCTGATTTGGGTAGTAATTAAAGATGTAAGTAATTAGTGCTGGAAAAAGACATTCAAATTGCATCAATGCAAGCCTTTATAAATAATGATTTGTAAGAAAAAGAAGTATTAAGAAAACAAATACCTGTTAATATTCGCCCCCCTTTTTTTTCTTTCTCTCTGTTAATGAGTTTTCTTATGTTGCTACAGCTGACTTGAAAATGAAGAACTTTTACTAATGCATCTGGATTTATTCACTTGGGATTTAGTGGCAGAGAACTACAATTTCCCTAGTTGCTGAAATAATTTCCTCTTCCTTGGTTAACAACAGCCTGTTCATTAATTTGCTAGAAACAAATTGTTCTGTCTCTCATTTTTGGCTATTATGAATTTCCTTGGCTGAAGGTCCTATTGGTTTGCAATGCATTCTTTAGCAGAATTATGCATTTTACATAAGAGTCCTCAAGACAGCAGGTACCTGACAGCAGCTATGTTGCTTCAATATTTACCACAAATACAAGTTATGAAACTGTTAGCAACAACATATGTCTTTTCCTTTATAATTCTTCTTTTAAACAGATTATTAAATTATTAAAACAATTCATAAGCCTAAGTATTTTAACAAGTTAAGGCCAAACTACAAACACAAGGTGTTAGTTTTCCTCAAAATATACTTTGTCTTATAGTACTAGATGAAGTGTGAAGAGACAGATAGAAGAAAAAAAGCAAAAAATAATAATTTTCTGTGAATCTTCCAGTTTGACTGGAGAACACTTACTCAACACCAGACTCCCATTCTCCCAGTAATCTGCTGCAGTGCCCTTGGAAAAGATGTGCAGGAGGATTACTTGTTGTTTAATTTCTCTGCTTCACCTTCACAGCTTTTCCAACTGCACTGTCAGTAAACACAGGACTTAAAGGCTATGTGCTCCTGGAAGGATAGTTAAATGCAGCATTAAGCAACTTTTCCTCAGTCTCTGTGTAGCTGAGGGTGGGAGTGAGTGCATAAAAACCCGTATTTCTTAAGCAGAAACATTAATTTTAAAAAGATTGAGCTGAAATTAAATATAAGCAGCTGACAGGCAAAAGTCTCTTGCTTGGATGCAGATGTCTCCAAGTGGACTGTAAGTCTAATTTATTTGATGGCCATAAAAACAAACAATTGCCATTTTTCAAGCCTCCTGTAGATGTGATTTATTATTTCTTTGTATGATAGCATCTCTCCAGAGTTCCTGATGAGAAGAGCTATCCACAATTTTTTTGACAACTTGTGAGGAAACAAGTAATCGTGTAGTATTACCTACATACACAAAACAGTCCAACAATTGAAAGACAGATGGAAACAGAGGTCAAATGAATTGTTCTAAGTGCTGCAACAGTGCCAGATTTATTAAGACAATACAAGATTTGTTAGCTATAGTTCAGAGGTTTTACACTGTGCAATCAGTCCTTTTCACTGGATAAAATAGGTAGCAAGGACAGAGGGCTCTGTAGCCCTTTTTTTGGTGAGAATGGGTGTTTTGTTGCAGTAAGGACTGCAGAGTCAAGAGGATACAATCACTGGTAAGGAAAATTATACACTATCATCTCTGTTGATAAAGAAGTTATAAATGCAAATCAAATAGGCACATGAAAAGAAAGACATTCTGAAATTTCAGATTACTGTATAGATTAGTGAAATTATTGATATATTGAAAGAAAAGACAAACTTGGGTCAGAAAATCAAAAGGCTTAGCAACACCTCCTCCCACATGGATTCACTCAGACGTGGAGACCAATAATATCCTTTTCCTTCTACTTACAGACTATTGACAATTTTGATTTGCATTGGCTAATATTGTAAAAGAGTTCTCTTTAGTTTTACAGCTATGGAACCATGAAAATGCTTTGACAGAAATTACTTGCCCTTGGTGAAATTCAGTGAAGGACTCAGATGCTTTCATGTTTACAGCAAAAAAATTAATTTCTGCTCATCTGCCAGAGACAGAGGAAGATGAAAACACTTCTATGGCATTTACCCATTTTAACTACAGTTTTGTTGGAAGGCAATTGAGTACTCAGTATAAACCTCTTGGAGCTTTTCTATTTCTCTTAATTTAATGACATGCTCTAGTGCCTCAATGAACTCTGAGAGCACAGTCCTGGAGATGGAGCCTCCCCAGTGTTGAAAACAGGGGTAGAGTCACTGCCCTGGTCCTGCTGGCCACACCATTCCTGAAACAGCTCAGGGTGCAATTGGCTTTCTTGGCTCCCTAGGCACAGTGCTGGCTGATGCTCATCAGCTCTCAACCCACCAGCACTCCCAGCTCCCACTTGCCAGCCACTCCTCCCCAGGCCTGCAGCACTGACAGAACAGCATCCTGGGCTTCACTTGCATTTTTCAGCTGGAGAGTCGTCTCAATGGAAACTATGCTGCCAGCACACATTTAGGGTCCTGCTACCTCCTGGATAAAAGAGAATGTCTCCTTTAAGTGGCTGGAGTGAGCCATGGATGCCATCCAGCTGAGCAGCACAGTAATGCACGTGCTCAAAGGTGTGTGCTGCAGGGAAGGTGAGGTGCCACGCCACTAGCTACAGCTGTCAGCAAGGACATAACACAGAGGAACAGATGAAAAGGCAAATAAAATAACTGATAGTGTCCTGGATATTTTGCAGAAAAATACATGGCTTTTTTGGTAACACTTCCATAGCTGTTCACTGATAGATTCTGACATGATGAAAAGCTGCTATTCATAGTAACAGGACTAAGATGGATGCACAGATATGTATCTAAACATTTTAAATTAATTTACTGTGCCAACACCCAACAGTTTCAGTACAAGTGCATCTCTCTTTTTCATCGTAACATTATAATTAGCATTGAATTCTTTCAGTTATGCAGGTATTTAATATTGCAGCAATTAGTAAATATCTTAAACGTAAATTAAAATTCAGCATCATGCACTTACTGCCAAATTGTCATATCTGCAGATATTAAAAATTTGCATAAATAGGTTAAAAAAAAAAAAGAAAGGTATAAATGTGTATCTTCTGACGTTGTTTTTTTTGTCATGTAATATAGCTGCAACATGAATTTGACTTCAAATTTTCCTGAAAGCCTTTTGGCTACAATTACATGTATGTTAACAGTTTTGAAAGAAGTCAGCAGTCTGAAAAATAATTTTGCTATTAAATTAGATATTTTAGCATTATTAGTTCTAATTCACTTCACTCTTCCATGGTTTTGTTTTTACTGTGCATAACATTCTAAACTTTTAGAGACTTAATGCAGTGCATACCGTAGCCATCAAATATCCATCTTTGAAATGTATGTGTAGTGGAGACCCACACCTCCAAAAAAATAATACCAAAACTTAATTAAATAATAAGCAAGAAAAATCCAGATTATCTCTGAGCCTGTATGAGGGAACTGAATGGAGACAGAGACAGGGCAAGGTGAATTGCAGATAGTTATAAAACTAATGGCATGGTTGCAGCCAGTTCCAGAGCTAGGAACATCTGAAAGGCTTTATGCACCTGAAGTGATTCTAACCCAAGGAATCCACACAAAAGGCTAATCTATAATTTTCCAATGCAGATTGATTGGCAAGAGTACTCTAAGATAGTGATTA
This sequence comes from Alcedo atthis, assembly GCA_033558465.1. NCBI lineage: Eukaryota > Metazoa > Chordata > Aves > Coraciiformes > Alcedinidae > Alcedo > Alcedo atthis. Next base: position 92,440 of record WYEA01017967.1, read on the forward strand.
TAAGAGATGATGGTGGGCAGATTTACAAAAAACAGTTGAGGAAAGAGAATTACAGTGCTGACAGTTAAACTGACATTCAGAAAAGGCATTCTGAGTACAGTTGTTATCAAAAATGATGCATGGAGACTTGAAAAGGAAAGCCAGCACCACTTGATTCTGCAAGACTAGGATTCTCTCTGCACTCCAACCACAACATTCCCCTCCTGGAAGCTCCTATTCTCCTGGTGTGATTTTTACCTCATTTAAAACTTGTTCTATCATCAGTGTTACCAACCTCAATATTCTGTTTGCTTGAGTGGTAGCCCTCAAGGCATGAGGGAACAACCTGTAAATGCACTGTTCTTGCATCAGGATCTGCTTTACTAATCAAGTTCAGCCCAAAATAACACAGTAGCTAGAGAGGTACAGCTGTCACTTTCACTCAATTACACTCACAGTTAGAAGGCAATTACTATTACAATCATTTAATAACAAGTAATTAATGCTGGGGCCCACATTTTTCCATGAGTCACGGTGTGCTAAATACACACTATGCTTAGGTGAACATCTCTTGTGAAAGCACGTGGTGGTTCGAGCTAAGCACACACTTAGTGCTGACCTTCAGCTGATGGCAATGAGTAGTTTCATCAGCTATAAAAGAATAATAAGCTAGAACCAAATTAAGTCTCAGGGAAGAGATGCTGATGGCCTACTTCAGTGCTGAAGACAAGATTTTAAAAGTATTTTCTGTTCTCAAATCCTGGAAGCACTTAATTTAAATTAACACCTCCTCTTTGGAGCCTGTAAGTTACCTGTATGTCTAAATTAACAGAAGTAGGAGGCCCTGCCAGGAAATCATAGAATGGCTTGAGTTGGAAGGGAGTTTAAATATCATGTAATTCCACCCCCACATAGGCAGGGACACCTCCCACTGGAGCAGGTTGCTCAAAGCCTCACCCAGCCTGGTTTTAAACCTTTCCAGTGAGGGGGTGTCTGCAACTTCTCTGGGCAACCTGTTCCAGAGCATCCACACCCTCATAGTGAGGAACTTCTTCCTAAGGTCTAACATAAACCTGCCCTGCTCTAGTTTAAAACCACTGCCACTTGTCCCAGCACCACAGGCTCTCAGAAAAAGCTGCTCTCCTTGCCTGCAGGCTCCCTTCATGCACTGACAGGTCTCTGCCAGGTCTTCCCAGAGCCCTCTCCAGGCCAACCAGACCCAGCTCCCTTAGCCTGTTCTTGTAGGAGACAGAGGTTAACACAGCAGCTCTCCAGGGTTCATTTTGCTAATACCCAAATTTCATGAAACCGGAAAAAAAAAGCAACGCTCCAGCTCTGCCTTATCAATGAAATGTGAATAAACACCCAGATATCTGTACTTTTGAATCTGAGAAAAAGTACACATTTATTTACATTCTGCATTCATGTTGATTGTGCTCCAGGCTCTCTCTTTCATGTTTCCATTCCACACTGAAGGTTGTTTTTTTTTTTCCTTTTTTAGCCTTTACTATCAAAATATATGATTTTTTTTTTGCTCTTGTGCAGAATGGCTCCTTGAAGTTAGAACCAACAATAAAGACAAATCAGAATTAGAAATAAGGCGGTTTTTCCAACAGTGAGAGCATCAGCTAAAACCAAACTTTCATCAGTAATTGTACTGAATGCTTCATTATTGAACACTATAAAAAATAATTTTTCAACATTTTTACTTACCTAAAAAAACCTGTAAGTTTTGTTTTGAATAAAGACAGCTTAAGTAGCTTTTTCTGTTGTTGTTGCTATTTTTGTTTGGGTTTTTGTTGGGTTTTTTTTTCCCTTTAGTTTTAAAATCTCAGTGCTGATTCCCAAGCCACTACATGGTCATAAATCCTCACAACTGTTCTTCACCACACCATTTTAATAACATTCTCTCAGGCATTCTGCAAAACACAGAGTAATACTAAACTAACTGAATGCACACGTTCAAATTAAATAGTTCTGATGCAGAACTTGTCTTATTGTCTTAGAAATAACCCACTATCCATCGGACTGAAGGGAATTCCTCGATGCTTCCTTTTCCTCTCAGCTTGAAACGGTGAGTTAGCTTCCTTGGGACTAAGCCTGTCCCTCCTGTCCAGCATGGGGGGAAGTGTGACAGGTCCTGGCAGCCTGAGCAGCAGTGGCAGGCACTGCATGAGCAAGCACTCCCTGCTCAGCCATGCACTGCCACTGTTTCCTAGCCTCAGGACTGCTGCACGCTGCCCGGGCACTGTGGAGGAACTTGGAATGTTATTTGCCTTTCAAAACGTGTCTCTGAATCTGCCCACCCATGAGCAGTTTAACCAGTTTAACTTCAGGTAATTACTGAAAACACAGTAGGTTCCTACAGACCTCTATGAAAAGTCACAGACTTCCATAGTCTTTCATAAATTATCCTTTGCAAAGGCCTATTTCTCCACAGAGAAAAAAAACCTCAGTAACTGTGACTCTAATTTCAATGCTCTTAAGAGCACCAAAATTCATTTCAGTGCTTTGGGTAGATGCCCTAAGTCAAATGGATAAATCCAAGCATAAGTTTGCACTAGAATTGTTAGGGGTCCTGTTAGAGACGAATAGGAGTAAAAGAGGCAAAAATTATGTTCGTAACTCATTGTTAGGATAAAGGGAAAACTAAAATACTGTTCAGGAGGAGACACAGAACTGAATCATATCAGAAAGTAATTTAATGGAATACTGTAAATATTTTTAAAGTCATATTTTTTGGTGAAGAAATTATTTTTTAATTAAAAGACATTTTTCTGTCTGCAAGTTTTCACTGTATTTTTACTGTACAAGCAAAATAGGATTTATGCCCTTTTAAAAGACCAAGGAAACTCTGACTGAACCAATATTACAGTGAAAGTAATTCACAGGAGAAAGAGAAAATCTCATGATGACAGGTTCTCAGCCCAGTCAGCATATTTGGTGTTGACTGAAAACACTGTAATAGGTCAAACTCAATGTTGTTGGCACAAAATTTGAGTTAATTTTTTTTACTTAAGAAGTTGTTACACCCCCCTAAATATATAGGAAAAAAAATCTATTCTCCCTGCTTATAATTTAAACAGACTCAGCCATAATATGAGAAAAAAATAGCACAGCCTCTCTACTTACTCAGATTTGTTGTTAAGGGACAAATTCTATCTTCTGATGTGCATCTCAGGAAAGATTTTGTGTCTGGAGACTTGCAAGAGCATAATCTCTGACTCATTAATTTTGCTTTAACACTAATTTACCTCCCAACAGAATTGCTTCCTTCTGACAGATTTGTAGAGAGATTTCTGTCTCTAGATGGCACAGACGTGCAGTTGACACATCAGTGACAACATCAAAGCAAAGGATACCAAAAGCAAGTTTGACAATGGCATGTTTCTCAGCGTGCATTCTACCAACAAGAACAAAAACCCAAATGCCAGGAGCCAAGGAGGACACACAGACACGTTCCACACTGGTCTGTACACCTCTTTTCCCAGCCATTCCTCACAGGAGAACACACAGTCTCTTAACCTAGGAGTCCAGGTCTGTCTGTCAAGGAGTAGGAGCAAACAGCTCAGAATGCATCCCAGAAAAAGTCAGGACCCAACCCATAAAACGGGAGCCACTCCTGTCTGCATCTCAACTTTGGAGGACCCAGAGAGATAAAATTCACCTTAGTGAAAGAGTTGAAATATCTCAGTTTATGTTTCTGCTACGTCTGGAAATTTCATTGGGCAAACTTTAGAGGCTTTCTTGCAATTTACACCAAAGAAAAATAGGGGTTCAGATCTTTTCATGCCTCAGTTTATATCTGTTGAAAAAAATTAAGTCATTAATACTTCTGATATCCTCAATCAGGAAGACATAAATCCACAAAACCAGGTATTTCAGCCCAGATGTGCTAGTTTTGGCTGACAGTTAATTTGCTCCACAGTAGTTAGTATGGGGCTATAATTTGGATTTCC